>ML206648.1:0-54699 GCA_004028625.2 Cuora amboinensis
ATGAGCTTTTTCCACATCCTCTGTCACTAGGTTGCCTCCCTCATTCAGTAAGGGGCCCACACTTTCCTTGACTTTCTTCTTTTTGCTAACATACCTGAAGAAACCCTTCTTGTTACTCTTAAAATCTCTTGTACCTGCAACTCTGAGTGTGATTTGGCCTTCCTGATTTCACTGCTGCAGCCTGAGCAATATTTTTATACTCCTCCCTGGTCTTTTGTCCAATCTTCGACTTCTTGTAAGCTTCTTTTTTGCGTTTAAGATCAGCAAGGATTTCACTGTTAAGCCAAGCTGTTCGCCTGCCATATTTACTATTCTTTCTACACCTCGGGATGGTTTATTCCTGCAATCTCAATACGGATTCTTTAAAATACAGCCAGCTCTCCTGGACTCCTTTCCCCCTCATAGGAGCCTCCCAGGGGATCCTGCCCATCAGTTCCCTGAGGGAGTCCAAGTCTGCTTTTCTGAAGTCCAGGGTCCGTATTCTGCTGCTCTCCTTTCTTCCTTGTGTCAGGATCCTGAACTCCACCATCTCATGGTCACTGCCTCCCAGGTTCCCATCCACTATTGTTTCCTCTACTAAATCTTCTCGGTTTGTGAGCAGCAGGTCTAGGAGAGCTCTGCCCCACTTGGTTTCTCCAGCACTTGCACCAGGAAATTGTGCCCCACATTTTTCTGACAGTCTCATCCCCCTGGGCCCACGGGCTGACCAGCAGGGCTCGCCATGAGCTGTTCCCAGCCAGGGGCTCCCCGTTCACCTGCCACTGGAGCCGGGGTGGGGGGTGGGAGTGCAGGGAGCAGCTGCAGCTGATGGTGGGCCCCTGGCGCTGGAAGGATGAGTTCAACCCAGTGGAGAGCAGACGACAGAGCGACAATAGTCAAAGAGAGAAATCCAGTGGGAGGGAGTCCCGTGGGTTAACCTCACTCACACTCGACCTGAAGCTGGAACATCCCCTGGGCAGAGCTCTCCTCTCCCTGGGCCCAGCACCTGTACCGCCCCCTGTCCTTGGAAGTCACGTTGGGCAGCTCCAGCCGCAGCTGATTTACTCCCATGGGGCGGGCCCCCCCCAACTGCTCTCCTCCCCCACCCAGTCCAGCACCGCAGGAGAGCTGCTGGTGAGGGAGCAGAGGAACCAGAGGGAGTCGCCCTCACGGGCTGTGAGCTGTTAACTGTTCGCCACCAGGGTGCTGGGATCTGGGAACAAGAATAACAAGAAGCCACTCGCACCCTGAGCCAGCCAGTCCCTGTTGCGGGGGCGGGTTCCTTCTAAATCTCCGTCCGGCTGACAAGAACAAGGGCCGTCCTTACACTGATGCCTGATTTGATCCTTCACTTCAGAAAGGTGGCCACTGATTTCTCCTCTGCCCTGGATCTGCAACATGAGAGTCACAGGCCATTTAACGGGGGTTCCCTGGGGCAGAGTGGGCCGAGGTCTCTGGGCACCGAGCACAGAGCATATTAAGTGCCGGACAGTGACTGGGTCTCATTAACACTCTGCCCCATATAGAGCATCCACCGATCCCAGCAGAAAGGGGAAGAGAGAGGAGACGTGGTGGGACAGTCTGGGGGGATCTCAGGGGGAACTGGTGTGGCTGGTGTGAGGGGGGGAATCCCAGCAAGAGGGGACTGGAATAGGGTGGTAGATCCCAGTACAGGAGGATTCTGGGGGCAGGGCAGGTTGGGGGTAGAGGTGGGAGCCATAGCCAAGGGGGGCAGGAAGAGGTGAAGATCCCAAGGGAGAAGGGGCTGCACAGTGTGGGGTGAACGGGCCTGGAGAAGAATTGGCTGAGGGTGCCTGGTGGGGGGGTGGGGATCCCAGCACAGGGCTGAGTTGGGGGAGGTGCTGGAGGGCAGGGCTGGGGATCCCGGGGGGGGGGATCCCAGCAGAGGGGGCTGGGGGCCGGCGTGGAGGAGCTGGTTGGGGGGGGTCCACTCACAGACGACGTGGAGCCGGACGGTTCTGCGGGTGGAAGGTCCCTGTGGTGGCCTGTAGGTGACGGTGCAGACGAGCTCTTTGCAGTGGTCCCCCGTGCCGGGCGTGAACCTGAGTGCGGAGCTGTGGGCCCAGGTGCCGTTCGCCAGCAGGGCTGAGACATTCCGGGCTGTGTCACTGAACGGCCCCGTCCAGGTGACTCGGGGAGGGGGCCCGGAGCAGTGCCCAGGGGCCGTGCAGGTCAGAGTCACCGGCTCCCCGGCCAGCAGCGTCCCTGGCAGCCCCCACGCTGGCGAGATCTGGATCTCTGGCTCCTCCATCAGCCCTGAGACACGGGGAGAGGGGAGAGAATCACACAGGGACACGGAGCATTTCCCCTCTAGGGGCGCGGCGCCGATCCGTCCCCAGGGCAGGGACTGGCTGGCTCAGGGGGGCTGTGAGCGGTGTCATAAATATAGAGGGAAGAGTAATGTGGGAATAGAATGTGAGATGCTGAGATTGTTTAGGCTTCTGGGTTGGGAACTGTGTGTGAAGGTCTGGCCTTGGGTTCATTCTTATTGGCCAGCTAATTGTAAATAGGATGATAAGTCAGACAGGTGTGTAGGATAATAATTACCCTATGGGTTACAGCTGTGGCTGTGTGGATTTAATTAATTAATTAGCAATTGTGATTGCTTACCATATTGTATATAAGAGCATGCTGGGAATGAATAAACGCATATGCATACACACACACGCTTTTTCTCTTTGCTTGGGATCACATTGAATGTTGGACTCTGTTCCTGCTCTCTTGCGATGCAACAAATGGTGGAGAAGCTGCGGGCAATAGTATCGGTGGCCTGAAAAAAAAAAAAAAAAAAGGGGAGACGCACCTGAGTCTCAGTGTCGAGCGGCTGGGAGCCGCAGGGCGTCCGAAAAGAAGGGCGCACCTGAGCTCAGTGTTGAGCAGCGGCCGCAGGGCGTCCGAAAAAGAAGGACGCACCTGAGTTCAGTGTCGAGCGGCTGGGAGCCGCAGGGCATCTGAAAAGAGGGGCGCACCTGAGCTCAGTGTTGAGCGGCAAGCTGCAGGGCGTCTGAAAAAGGGAGGCACACCCGAACTTAGAGGTGAGCAGCTACCATGGGAACCGCTGTATATGCATCGCAGAGTAGCAGGAGCTGTGACCCAGCCGCCTGCCTTCGTTCCACCTCCCCTGTCTCCTTCCCGGTGCGGCGTAGATCTTGATCATCTTGGACTATAATCTCCATGGCGTGAAAATCTGAAGATAATCCGGAGTAAAGTGATTATTGTATCACGCCGAGGGGAGCGGCGCGCCGGGTTTAGGAGCAGGAGTGGGTAGTGCGGAGCGGCGGCGGTGGCGGCGGCGTGCGTGGTTTGTTTATTTTTAAATGCGGCAGGCTTTTAAGAAATGTTTTATAAGGTGCCTGTGGCCCCGAGTAGGACCCGGCGCCTGTCCCCGATCACACGATGATTGAAATGCTTGTAACAACTGAAGCTCAGGAATTGTTAGATCAAGAGTTAAGATATCAACCATCTGACCTGAGACTAATTGAAATTGCTCATGACAATGGCTTTTGAATGATTGCAAGGTTGTGAGACTTTGAAGTAAAAGATCTCCTCAGCTTAACTCAAGTCTTTGGTAAAAATGAAGGTGCAGCCTAAACATTTGGGCTGTGTTGGATTAAGCTGCTTTTACCTGGCTGTGAAAGCAATAGAAGAAGAAAGAAACATTCTCTTAGCCACTGACTTGATTTGAATAAGCCAGTATAGGTTCATTGTATCTGACATGATGAGAATGGAGAAAATTGTGTTAGAGAAGCTATACTGGAGAGTTAAAGTTACAACTGCTTTTCAGTTTCTACAATTCTATCACTTGTTATTTTGTGAAGGAAGAAGGTATCTTAATTTTGAGAGATTTGAAGAGCTATGCCAGGATTTTTTTTTTTACTTTTTTTTTCTCGTTTTGATCCTTTGTGACTGATTTATTTGTTTGAGATAATTTTGCTGTGCTTGTAAGAAATTTTGTGTTGGCTGCATAGCATTTAGTGTACCATGCAATTATTATTACGATTTATGTTTTGTTTTGTGATGTCTTCTGGCCAGAATTGTTGTTGTGTTGTTAAGATTTTTATGTGGTTATGTATTTTCTCTAGGACCCCCCCTCCCTCAGTGTCAGTCTGATCACCTGACATCTGAGGGATGTTTCTATTGGGAAGGGGGGAATCCTGCAGAGAATGCACTATTATTTGTTGTGTCTTGTTTTTGTTTGGTGTTGTTGGGGTTATATGTTAAGGATTGCATGGTTATATGGGTTGGCTTTATAAAGTTTTAATTTTGGTTTGTGATAGATTGTGGTATTATGTTGTTATAAGTTGGAAATGTTTGGTGAATGTTTTTATCTTGTTTTCCTTTTCCCTCTTCTTTTGATTGTGAATAAAGGGGGGAGATGTGGGAATAGAATGTGAGATGCTGAGATTGTTTAGGCTTCTGGGTTGGGAACTGTGTGTGAAGGGCTGGCCTTGGGTTCATTCTTATTGGCCAGCTAATTGTAAATAGGATGATAAGTCAGATAGGTGTGTAGGATAATAATTACCCTATGGGTTACAGCTGTGGCTGTGTGGGTTTAATTAATTAATTAGCAATTGTGATTGCTTACCATATTGTATATAAGAACATCCTGGGAATGAATAAACGCATATGCATACACACACACGCTTTTTCTCTTTGCTTGGGATCACATTGAATGTTGGACTCTGTTCCTGCTCTCTTGCGATGCAACAGAGTGACAACTCTCTGTATGCAGTAGCATCAAATCCCTCTTTGGCAGCTGTACTAAATCGCCTTCCCTGTAAGGCATTAATCAGCTCAGATAACCTAGTTGGCACCTTACCAGAAGGACCAATGAGGGAAGAAGAAACTTTCAAATCTGTGGGGGTGGGGGGAGGATTTGTTTGTTGCTCTCTTTGTTCCCTCTCTAGACGGAGGGAAGAGACCGAGCAGGTACAACAGCTCCTGAAACTATACCTGGAATAATAGATCTAAAACCACCAACATTGGAGGAGGCAAGTAAAGGCACTAGGTTCTCTTTTGTTTTAGCTTGTGAATTTTCATATGCTACAGATGTAGTTTGATTCCTGTTTTTGTAACTGTGAAGCTGAGCCAGAGGGGAATCCTCTGTGTTTTACATCTTTTATTTACCCTCTGAAGTTACCTTCCAAACTGATTTTGCCGGTGTGATTCTCTCTCTATAAAATTCTTCTTTTCAGAATGTGATTGATTTTCAGTGTCCTGAAGGCAAAGAGTCTGGTCTGTGCTCAAATTGCTAATCAATTGGTTGGTACATTAGCCTCCAGCCTCCCCAGTTTGGGTGGATATTTTGGGGGGAGAGGGATTCCAAGTTACCCTTCCCTGGATTTTTCTATAAGTCCCTTGGTGGTGGCAGCAAAAGTGTCCAAAGACAAGGGAAGGAATATTTGCCTTGGGGAAGGTTTAACCTAAGCTGATACAATATTAGCTTAAGGGGTCTTTCATGCAGCTCCCCACATCTGTACCCCAGAGTTCAGAGCAGGGGGGAACACTCACAAGCAGTTACAGTGATTGCTCTTACCTGGCACGGAGATCGTGAGCACATGGCCAGTGCCATCGGAATTGGAGCGGTAAGTGTGTTCCAACGTGTCTTTCTGGATGCTAAAGAAATATCTTCCTGCATCCGTCTGTTGGGCATCACTGATTTGCAGGGAGCAATCGCCATGCACTGGATCCCCCGCCAGCTGGAACCGAACCTGGGTTTCATGAAACACCCAAAAGCTGGGGCCCTTGCTGGCCACAAAAGTAGCAGGCTCCTTGTACCAGAGTCCTAACAGCTTGGCCGAGGGATTGTCGGTGTCGTACCAGGATGGGTACGTGAAGGTGCAGGGGACGAGAACGCAGTGACCCTCCTGCACCGACACCGACTGAGGCACCGTCAGGGTAAATCCAGGTGACTGGGACAAGGACCCAGCAGGGGATGGGGAGGGATCAAAGTGGGACCCATAGAGAACAGAGACCCACCCTAAACTGCACCCCCGCTCTACCAGTGCTCTCGACCTGCAGCCCCCTCCAAGCCCAGCCCTGAGTTCAACCCCCCCTCAAGGTCTATCAGTGCCCCTCACGCCCGACCAACAGCCCCATGACAGCCCAGCCCTGGGTCCTTGACCAATTCTCACTCCATTTAATTTCCAGCCTTCCCTACATCGAGCCCCCTGCCACCACTCCCTGTCACTCGGCGCCCCCTAGCACCACACTGGGGCACTGGGCTCCCCTCCCCCTCTGGCCAGTCTCCCTTCCAAGCCCTGGAACAGACCTGGCCCCGCTTAGCGCAGGTTCTGCCCTTCCCCCTGCTCTGGGACTGCAGGTGCTGCTTACTTACCCCTCCAGAGCAGGGCAAGGATCAGGACCCTCAGCGTGGCAGGACCCCCTGCTCTCCAGAGGGGACCCTGAGCCGGGAGCTCCCTTTCCCCGGGGTCCTGCTGTGGCATCAGGGCTCTGCCCATGGCTGGGGCGTCCAGCTGGGACAGACCGAGAGACAGACAGGGGGCGGGGGGGGGGGGGGAAGGGTGGGAGCAAAGGCTGTGGGGTGGGGGGGGGCCCAGATCTGCCTGGGGGACCATCAGCGCTGCTGGGCTCTGCAGGGGGCTGATCTGGGGCTGCTGGCAGCACAGTGACCTCCCCCCCACACAGAAAACCCCAAATTACCAGATGGTCCTGGGAGATCATTGGCTAAAAAAATCCTTAAATTAATGAAAAAAACTGAGATTTTCTTTGAGAATCATGGGAGCAGTCAGAAAATCCAGAGCTGGTGACAGAAGATGGTGGGAAGGCAGCGCTGCTCAGTGCCTGCTTTTCTTCAGTCTTCCCACAAAAAACCAACATGTGAGCAGGCAACCAGTGAAGTTACCACGGACAGCAAAGGGGAAGGGCATCAGATCGGGATCAGTAAAGAACACGTCAGAGATGTTCCAACCAATTTGAGTGAATTCTGGTCAGTGGGGCAGGAAGCTGTTCAGCCCAGGGGGTTGTAGGAATTAGTCGAAGAAATCTTGGACCCACTAGCAATAATATTTGCAAACTCATGGATGCCAGGAGAGGTCTCAGAAGATGGGAGAAGGGCTAACAGAGTGGCCATCTTTAAAAGGGGAAAAGGAGGAGCCAGGGAGCTATAGACCAGTCAGCCTGACCTCAACACCTGGAAAGCTACTAAAACAATGTATAAAACCTTCAATTTGTGAGGATGAAAGTGTGATCAGCAGCATGGATTTACCAAGAACAAATGCTGCCAAACCAGCTTGATTTCCTTCTTTGACGAGGTAACTGGTTGGTGACAGGAGGAAAGCGGTGGATATAATATAACTGGATTTCAGCAAGGCTTTTGACAGTGTCCGACATGACGGTCTCATAAGGAAGCTGGAGTAAACTTCTCACAGAACTCAAATGTGAAATTGCAGATCTACTAACTCTCAGCTTTTGCAACTGATGACTGGAGGATAGTGAATGTGTACTGTGGAGTCTCTGTGGATAGATCTTGAAGTCATTGTGGATAGTTCTCTGAAAACATTCATTCAATGTGCAAAGATCATCAAAAAAGCAAACAGAATGTTGGGAATCCTTAAGAAAGGGATAGTTAAGACAGAAAATATCATGTTCCCCTATATAAATTCATGGTACGCCCACATCTTGAATACTGTATGCAGATCTGGTGGCCCTATCTCAAATTGGAATTGGAAAGGGTTCAGAAAAGGGCAACAAAAATGATTAGGGGTATGGAACAGCTTCCGTATGAGGAGAGATTACTAAGACTGGGACTGTTCAGCTTGGAAAAGAGATGACTAAGGGGGGATATGACAGAGGTCTATAAAATCATGACTGGTGTGGAGACAGTAAATAAGGAAGTGTTATTTACTCTTTACCATAACACAAGAACTAGGAGTTCCCAAATGAAATTAATAGGCTGGAGGTTTAAAACAAACAAAAGGACATATTTCTTCACACAAAACGCACAGTCAACCTGTGGAACTCTTTGCCGGAGGATGTTCTGAAGGCCAAAACTATAACATACTTCAAAAAAGAATTGGATAAATTCATGGAGGACAGGTCCATAAATGGCTATTAGCCACGATGGACAGGGATGGTGTCCTTAGCCTCTTTTTTTGCCAGAAGCTGGGCGACAGGGCATGGATCACTTGATGATTCCCTGTTATGTTCCTTCCCTCTGGGGCACCTGGCATAGGCCACTGTCGGAGGACAGGATACTGAGCTAGATAACCTTTGTTATCTCCAATATGGCCGTTCATATGGAGAAATGTGGGCTTGGTTAAACCACCATTGAGCGGATACCTAAGTAGTTAAACTAGGAATGATGTGGGATTGGTTAATGCACATTAATGTACATTAATGTACATTAATGTACATTAATGTACATTAATGTACATTAATGTAGTTAATGGAATGATGTGGGATTGGAGGGAGGTCTCAAGTGGGGCTCCAAAAGGATCTGTTCTAGGTCCTGTGTTGTTTAATATCTTTATCAGTGACGTGGATGTAGGACTAGGGAACAGGCTGATCAAATTTGCAGATGACACAAAGCTGGGAGGAGTTGCCAACACTTTAGAGGATGGAGCTAAAATTCAAAGGGACTTCGATAAAATGGAGAATTGGGCTGTAGATGACACAGTGAAATTCATCAAGGACAAATGGAAGGTGCTCCACTTAAGGAAGAAAAACCAAATGCACTAATACAGGATGGGGAAGAACTGGCTTGGCAGCAGTACTGCTGAAAAGGAGCTGGGAGTTGGGGCAGATCAGGTGTCAGCAATGAGATGTTGTTGCAGAAAAAGCAAATGCATTTTCAGGTTGCATTAACAGAGGCAGAGAATTCAAGTCACGGGAGGTGACAGTACCACTCTATTCGGCACTGACTAGGCCTCATCCAGAAGGTAGGACAAGGGGCAATGGGTTCAAACTGCTGCAGAGTCGATTGAAATTAAATCACAGGGAAATCTCCCCAGCTGTGAGAGCAGTCGGACAATGGACCAGACACCAAGGGTGATCATGGAAGCTCCTTCACTGGAGGGTTTCGAGAGGAGGCTGGACAGCATCTGTCTGGGATGGGTTAGACCCAACAAATCCTACATCTTGGCAGGGGTTGGACTAGGTGACCCCTGTGGCCCCTTCTCACTCTGTGGGTCTGTGATTCTAGGATTTGCTAAAAAATCCTGAGATTTAATGTGAACATGACAACCCCAACCCCTCCCTGAAATGCGCTGATAAATCCTGAGGTTTGCTTTAAAAATCCTGAGATTGGCCAAAAATTGTGAGATTTTCTTAAGAATCCTGACATTGGCTTTTAAAATCCACAGATTTGTGCTTTGTCTCCCTGCACCCGGTACTTTGTGGCCCGTTGCCTCATCCACCCCACCTGGGTGCTGCTGCAGTTAGCTGGGTGGGTGTCAGCCTGGATCCCCCATGGCCCATGCACCAGCCCAGAGCAGGGTGGGATGGGCCCTGCTGCCCAGAGCTGTAGGGGCAGGGGCCGCCCATGAGATCCAGCCTCCATCCCCATCCCTGGGGCGGGACCCTGCTCGGCCTTGAGGAGCACCGGCAGAGCTGTGTGGGCGGGGAGCCCAGGGCTGGGATAGGAAGGGGCTGCGGGTCAGGACTGAGGAGCTCCTCAGTCTCCACAGATCATTCAGCTCCCTCCCCGCTATTTCCACTCACCCCTAGACCTGCAGAGGGGTTCCCAGTGCCTGGCTCTCCGAACCTGCAGCCCGGGTTCCCCAGGGTTTGTGACTTGGAGCCTGGGGAAGCAGCAAGCACAGGAATGTGAAAGCAGAAGTTGGTGCTGACGGGAGAGGGTTGGGGGGAGATGCTCTCTCAGAAACCCCAGCACCTGTATCCTGCCGACTTCCCCTCCTTCTGGCTGGCCCTAACCACGGCTTCCCTGCAATAGGGGCAGGCTGCATATTGCTTGTGGGGCTGGAAATAGAACCCAGGAGTCTGGGCTCTGAGCCCTGCTAACCCTCACTCTCCTCCCAGAGCTGGGATAGAACCCAGGAGTCCTGACTCCCACCCCACCCCTACTGTAACCCACTAGATCCTGCTCCCCTCCCAGAGCCAGGAACAGGAAAGGAGTCCTGACTCTGAGACCCTCTACACCACACTCTGGTCCCAGAGCTCTGGATGGACCCAGGAGTCCTGGCTCCCAGCCCCACTGTTATGACCACTCCCCTCCCAGAGTCGGGAATAGAACCCAGGAGTCCTGGCTACCTGCCCCCCGTCCCAGCTCTAGCCCTGTTTTACTGCTTTTATATGTTACACAATAATATTTGAACACAAGCAGCTCTCACCCATTATCGTATTGTACATGCTGCAGACGCTAATCACTCACCCTGAGCGGAGATGCAGCCGCCTCCAGGCGGGGCAGCTGGGGAACAGCCACACAGCGACACTGCCCAGGGGTGGCTCACCTGGAGCTGAGATGCGTTCGCCTCTGGGGTGGGGCGTCTGGGAACAGCGCACTGTTAGGACGGCTAGTGAATCCCGACTCTAATGGGAAGAGTCGGGTGTGTGAGAAGACCTGCCTGGGACGGAGCGAGTGCGAGTGTCAGGGCGAGGGCTGTGGAGAGATGTGAGATTTCAAGACAGGAAGGGGAAGTCAGGGCATGAATCAGGCCCTAGAGCGTCTTGCAGAACCTGGTTGCAGTGGCTGGAGATCTCAGTGCCATCGACGCAAGCGGAAGATTGTCCCAGATACAGTCAGCTCCCACGGACAGCCGGCTTCTGACTCCACCATGTGGGGGGAGGGCGTACTGGTTGGGGGGACTGGCTGGGAGGGTAATGGGGCACAGGGCCCTTCCCCTCTATGGGGCGCTGGCTCCAATCTGCCCCAGAGTAAGTTTGATGCTCTGTATCTCAGGGGAACAACCTACACCCCCATTTTTATCGTTAGAAAATGATTGTGTGTATCCAATGCAAAGTTGGTCATTTCGGGTGTCTTCAGAAGGCTTGTGCTGCACTGAGCATGGCTGTTATAGTAACTGTTCTGACAGTAATGTTCATAGAAAAGGGGCTCCGGGGTCCTGGGAAGGACACAGGGTCAGCGGCAAGGCGGATCACTGGCCTGCAGAGGATGCTCCAAGGCTGGCAGAGCTAATGCCCAACAGAGACCAGCAGGAGGCGCCGCAGGGGTGAGTCCGCTCTTCTACAGGGGGCCCCAAACTGTTCGCAATACTCCAGTTGTGGCCTCCCCAGTGCTGAATAGAGGGAATAATCGCTTCCCTCGATCTGCTGGCAACGCTCCTACTAATACAGCCCAAGAAGGGCGCAATGCTGACTCCTATCCAGCTTCTTATTCACTGTAACCCCCAGGTCCTTTCCTGCAGAACTGCTGCTTAGCCAGTCGGTCCCCAGCCTGTACCAGTGCCTGGGATTCTTCCATCCTAAGTGCAGGACTCTGCACTTGTCCTTGTTGAACCTCATCAGATTTCTTCTGGCCCAATCCTCCAATTTGTCTTGGTCACTGTGGATCCTATCCCTACCCTCCAGCGTATCTACATCTCCTCCCAGCTTAGTGTCATCCGCAAACTTGCTGAGGGTGCATCCATCCCACCATCCAGATCATTAATACAGATGTTTTATTATTAATTAAAATTATTAAATGTTGATCAAAACCGGCCGCAGGACCGACCCCTGGGGCATTCTGCTAGATACCGGTTGCCAACTAGACATCAAATCGTTGATCACTACCCGTTGAGCCCAATGATCTAGCCAGCTTTATAGCCAGCTTTATAGCCACCTTATAGTCCATTCATCCAAATGATACTTTTTTAACTTGCTGGCATGAATACTGTGGGAGAAGATATCAAAAGCTCTGCTAAAATCAAGATATATCACATCCACTGCTTCCCCCATATCTACAGAACCAGTTATGTCATCACAGAAGGCAATCATGTTGGTCAGGCATGACTTGCCCTTGGTGAATCCATGTTGACTGTTCCTGATCACCTACCTCCTCTCAAGTACATCCAAATGGATTCCTTGAGGATCTGCTCCATGATTTTTCCAGGGACTGAAGTGAGGCTGACTGGTCTGTAGTTCCCCGGGTTCTCCTTCCCTTTTTAAAGATGGGCACTATATTTGCCTTTGTCCAGTCACCTGGGACATCCCCCAATCGCCATGAGTTTTCAAAGAGAATGGCCAATGGCTCTGCAATCACATCAGCCAACTCGCTCAGCACCCTCGGATGCTTTAGATCTGGTCCCACGGATAAGTATATCTCCAGCTTTTCAAAATAGTCCTTAACCTGTTCTTTCACCTCCTCCCCATGCTGTGCTGCCCAGGGCATCCGTCCAGGAGTTGACCTTGTCTTTGAAGACAGAGGGATTAAAAAGAATTGAGTACTTCAGCTTTTTCTACATCCTCTGTCACTAGGTTGCCTCCCCCATTCATTAAGGGTCCCACACTTTTCAGGACCTTTTTCCTTCTTGCTAACATATCTGTAGAAACCCTTCTTGTTACCCCTCACATCCCTTGCTAGCTGCAACTCCAGTTGTGTTTTGGCCTTCTGATGACACCCTTGCAAGCTCGAGCAATATTTTTATACCATTCCCTAGTCATCAGTCCAAATTTCCACTGCTTGTAAGCTTCTTTTTTGTGCTTATCCTCACCAAAGATTTCACTGTTAAGCCAAGCTGCTCGCCTGCCATATTTGCTATTCTTTCTGCACGTCGGGATGGTTTGTTCCTGCACCCTCATTAAGGTTTATTTAAGGTGCAGCCAGCTCTCCTGGACTCCTTTCCCCCTCATAGGAGCCTCCCAGGGGATCCTGCCCATCAGTTCCCTAAGGGAGTCTAAGTTTCCTTTTCTGAAGTCCAGGCTCTGTATTTTGCTACTCTTCTTCCTTTTGTGAGGATCCTGAACTCAGCCATCTCATGGTCACTGCTGCCCAGGTTGCCATCCACTTCTATTTCCCCTTCCAATTCTTCCGTTTGTAAATATGTTATAGTAAGTGTGTTATAGTGATGTTTATAGGTTGTAATTTCATGTATATCGTTATGAGGCTGAAAATGTGTCCCATGGTTTAAAACAGATCCAGGCAAAACCCTCCAAGAGCAGAGGGGCAGTTCACACCTCATCAGGGCATGTATGGAACAAACCCAGCCCAGCCTCACAGGAACAAAGGACACTGACATAGGCAGCAACAAAGGATCTGTTGGACTCTCCAGTGAGTCACCCCTCTTCCCTTGGTCAGTTTGGGACGGCGACGAGGTAATGCTCACCTGACTCTGAAGGCGGAGGGTGGGGGGGCAAAGCCAAGAGGGAAGAAAGGGATAGACATTTGCCAGGCTCTTCCTCTCTCTTGCACCTCCATCTACAGACACAACCACCAAGTGACTGAAACGCTGATCAAAGGGGAGAGCCTGGCTGAAGAGTAACCAGCCAGCCTGTGGTGAGAAGCACTGACATTTGTAAGGGCACTGAAAGTGTAAAGATCAGCTTAGAATGTGTTTTGCTTTCATCTCATTTGACCAAATCTGACTTGTTGTACTTTGACTTATGACTCTACCTGGAGCAGTGTGTTTGGTTCGAAGCATGCCAGAGACTCTCCTTGGGATAACAAACCTGGTATATATCAATTTCTTTGTTAAATTAAGGAATTCATATAAGCTTACAGTGTACAGCGGGCATAACTGGATAATGCAAGATGGAGGTTCCTAGAGTTGTGTCTGGGACCGGAGATATTGGCTAGTGTCATTCGGTTGCACAATCCAAGGAGCAGCTGACATGCCAGAGGCTGTGTGTGAACAGCCCAGGAGTGGCGTTCTCACAGCAGAGCAGGGTAAGTCTGGTTCCCAGAGTCAAGGATTGGAGTGACCTAGCCGATCACCGGTCCAGATAACACCATGGGAACGCCACACTGGGGCACTGGCTGGCTGTCAGGGGTGGAAATGGGAACCAGGGCCCTTCCCCTCTAGGGTCTCTCAACAGGCGAGAGGCCAGCAGATCGGAGCCGGGCCATTGAGCGCAGATGTTTGTTTTCTGTGTCTTGGTTCCTCAAATACTTCCCAGGTCACTTGTGATGGGACCTGGGTCATTGGCTGGATCAGGATAGGCACCTGGATTCCATGGCCCGCCATAGACACCATCCTTCGACTTAAGAGCTGAAAAGCAACTGAATATGGCCTGGTTCATGTGGGCTGTTTACACAGGGACTTCTCCCCACTGCTGAGATTTGGCTGCCTCTAGGGTGAGGCGCGGAGACTGTTTATACAAGGACTCCCTGCCCGGTGTTGAGATACACAAGGGTTTGGGGGAAACCTAGAACTAAAAGAAACACAGCGCCACCTAGGGGCATTGGGACCAGCCCTGACGGCCAGGCCCTTCCGAGTCTCCCACCCCAGCCGGACCTTGGCCCACTCTGCCCCAGGCCAGTGGCACGTCAGCTCTGCCCCCCTGCATGTGGACACCAGTGGCTGTGCTGGGAGGCTGGAGGTTGAGTGGATCTTGTACAACAGGAAGTTTCCAGTTGGTGAGTTTGCTCCATCTCCAGCCGGTTGGCCCCTGTTCGGGGCTGGGCGAGAGCAGGTGATAGGGTCCCACTGACCACTGGGGTGCGGCCACTAGGACACAGGTCCCCAGCCAGTGGTGGAAGGGGGGAGCCCGGGGCAGATTCCTGCTGGGACTGTGGCTGCCGGGTCTAGTGGGTTATTACTCGCTGCGCTGTATCCATGCGGATCAGGGCAGACCCCTGGTCCTTTGCGTGAGATCCGGGGCAGGAACCCCGGTGTCCAGGCCAGCCCCTAGCTTGGTGTGGTACATTCTGCCTGGGTGCCTCGAAGAGGCAATACTCCCTCTCTTGCAAGCACAGAGGCTCGGTGTAGCAGAAAATGTTTAACATGAGATAAATAACATATCATTAAATTGGGAAAACACCTCAACTAGAGTTCATAGACCAAACCATGAGCAAAGACCCATCCCAGTAAATTGGTCTGTGTCCTTTCCCTTTGGCTCTTGAGTTCAGCAACCCCAAAATCACCCCAAGTCTCCAAAGTAAAATGTCCATGGAGTCTAGCAACCCAAAGATTACCCACAGTCCCAAAAGTCCCGCAATGCAAAAGTCTCTGTCCCAGGTCACTGTCGCCCCAGAGTTCAAGAGTCTATCTGCAGGGCTCCCCCCCCCCCCTCAGCCTGGGTGGAAAGGGGGGCCCAGGGTATTAAGGGGCACCTTACGTGGTCCGGAGCCGACTGCTCTGCCTCTCTGTGGGGTTCTGCTTCCACCTTCACCACAAACTGCTCCGCTCTACCAGCCACTCCACTCTGCTCCTCCAGTTGTCCCCACAAACTGCTCAGCTCCAGTCCACTCTGCCAGCTGCTTTGCTCCACCAGCCGTCCCGTGATCTGTTCCAGCTGTCCCCACAAACTTCTCGGCTCCACTCGCTCCGTGGCCCACTGCAACCATCCCGCAAACTGCTGTGCTCTGCCAGCTGCTCTGCTCCACCAACCATCCTGTGATCTGCTCTAGCCGTCCCCACAAACTGCTTGGCTCCACTTGCTCCATAAGCACTCCAACTGTCCCCACAAACAGGTCTGCTCCGCCAGCTGCTCTGCTCTGCAATATACCTTCAGGCTCCCCCAGCTCAGTAATTTTAGCTCTTCAGTGATTTTAGCTCATAGTAGGGGAGCCCCAGTGCTGGTGCACCATTAGCCCAAAGTAAGATCAGCTCAGTAACTGATAATTAGATTCTTAAGGGAATAAAAAATCAGCTCTGATAGTCAATAGAGAAGAAGGTGCAATTGGTGCTCCTGGCTCACAGAACGCACCCACATCACCAAGTACAGACACCTGTCATCCACCTGCCAGCCATTCTCTCATTTCACTGGATTTGGAACCCATGTCCCTTGTCTAGCGAGTCCCACTAAGCTGATGGTGAGACTCTCTGTCATAAAACAGTTTCATAGTTCCTCATTAACATAATCAGAGTGAAAACACTTTATTCCTCCTGCCCCAATAACAAAGAAATTGGGGATCCCACAGCTGTGAAAGTAACCATTTTAGGCTGCCGTGGGCTATGCTAGGCAGGGTGGGTGTGCCTATACAAACATGATCAGCCTCTGAAATTCTTTTCCACATTCACCATAATTCACCACCAGATGTCAGGGTAGAGCTCATCCTGACTCTGCTTACAGTTATTTGTGCATTGTATTGAGCTCACTATATGACTCATGTTTTTCCTGGGTCTTGTGAATTACCAGGTTGAGATGCAGGAAAAACTGTGATTCACTGGGAAACCTTGGAACTGCCAGGTCAAGATCGAAATCTTACATTTCTGGAGATCATGGTGACTGGGGTCTGCCTCTTAAAGATATGGCAGGGCAAGGGTTAATTACCAATCATTATCTATCTATCTATCTATCTGTCTGTCTTAATAGGTCAAATGTATGGTTTTTTTCTGTGTCCTGAAAATATTTTAAAACATGGGGCAGGAATTGAAAAATGAAACCCACTGACTGCTATGCTTACCTACGTGACTCCAGCTTCCAGACAGGACATACCACATGATCCAAGCTCTAAGATACAACTGCATTTGTTCCAATCTCTCATACAGAGACAAACAACTATAAGATCTCTATCAAGCATTCTTAAAACTACAATACCCACCTGGGGAAGGGAAAATACAGATTGACAGAGCCAGAAGAGTACCCAGAAGCCACCTACTACAGTATAGGCCCAACAAAGAAAATAACAGAACGCCACTAGCCGTCACCTTCAGCCCCCAACTAAAACCTCTCCAGCGCATCACCAAGGACTTACAATCTATCCTGAAAGATGATCCCTCACTCTCACAGATCTTGGGAGACAGACCTGTCCTCGCTTACAGACAGCCTCCCAACCTGAAGCAAATACTCACCAGCAACCGCACAGCATAGAACAGAAACACTAACCCAGGAACGTATCCTTGCAACAAAGCCCGATGCAGCTCTGTCCACATATCTATTCAAGTGACACCATCATAGGACCTAATCACATCAGCCACGCCATCAGGGGCTCGTTCACCTGCACATCTACCAATGTGATATATGCCATCATATGCCAGCAATGCCCCACTGCCATGTACATTGGCCAAACCGGACAGTCTCTACGGAAAAGAATAAATGGACACACATCTGACATCAGGAATCATAACATTCAAAAAACAGTGGGAGAACACTTCAACCTCTCTAACCACTCAGTGACAGACTTGAAGGTGGCAAAAAAAAAATACTTCAAAAACAAACTCCAAAGCAAGACTGCTGAACTAATATGCAAAATAGATACAATTAACTTAGGTTTAAACAGAGACTGAGAATGGTTGGGTCATTATACTAATTGAATCTATTTCCCCATGTTAAGTTCTCCTCACACCTTCTATGGGTCATCTCGATTATCACTTCAAAGGTTTCTTTCTCCTGCTGATGATAGCTCATCTCAATTGATTGGACTCTTACAGTTGGTACAGATACTTCCACTTTTTCACGTTCTATGTATGTATAAATATCTCCTGTCTGTGTGTTCCACTCTATGCATCCGAAGAAGTGAGCTGTAGCCCACAAAAGCTTATGCTGAAATAAATTTGAGAAATCTTTCTAAAATCCAAAAAATATTGTGATTAGTTTTAATGAAACTTTTATTTTAAAAACAGCCTGTGACAAAGTTGGTTTATTTTTTTAGTGATTTGCATGAATACTGTCTGTGCCTCAGTTTCCCTGTGTGGTGAGTGTGTAATGAGGTGGTGGGAGAGGGGAGTTGTGGTTGCAGAGGGCCAGGTGTGACCTCGCCTAACAGCCCGGACCCTGGACATCGGCCTGGACACTGTAGAACTTACCAAACCGTGAGCTGGAGGCCCAGTCCATCTTGAGAGCCAGCCAGTTCTGGCCCGTGGGAGGACAAAGGGCAGAGGAGAGAGGGCCCCAGAAGGCAGCCAGTTCTGGCCAGTGGGGGAACAAAGGGAGGTAGAGAGGGGACTCAGGTGACCTGTTTGCCCAGGAACAAACAAAAAGAGTGGAAGAGGGGCTGTGGGGGAGGAGATATGGGGGGCTCGGCCGGAAGGAGGTCACTTCTGGACTGGCGACAAAGAGGGGCCTGAGCTACCCAGATGGAGACAGCCCCAGCTGACAGTGCTGAGACTGGCCAGGCCCGAGGGCCCTGAGAACTGCCTGTGCTTGGTTCAGACGTTCAATAAACCTCCTGTGTTACGCTGGCTGAGAGACACTGCAGGGTAGAGATCGGGGGGTGTTGCTCCATCTGCCGGTGGAGGCTGTGGGGGTGCAGACTGAGGAGACTCCCTGAGGGGGCCCACAGCGAGAGACAGTCAGGCTGAAGGCTTGGGGAGATGCGGCTCCGGGAGGTGCTGGAGCCCAGGTGTTAACCCCCCAGAGTGAGAGAGACCCCGAGAAGGGCTGTCACACTGAAGAGGGGTCCTCCCAGGGACCATACGGAGCCGAGAGAGCCCAGGGCCTGGGAGTCTGTGATGCAACCCAGAACTGGTGTAACAGGTTTAATACAAGAAATAAAACATGATTAGCATAATTATAAAAAATATATCTGTAGACGAGCCAAATCACCCCTGTGACGCCTCCTGCTGGTGATTTCTGGGAATTAGCTCATTCCAGCTCCAGAGCGCTCTCTGCAGGCCGGTGATCCACCTGTCCTCTGGGCCCTGTGTCCCTCCCTGGACCCGGTGCCCTTTTACATGAGGTGCTGCCCCCTGGCAGTAACACCTCGCTCTTGGTGTCTCCCCTCCCGAGGGAACCCCCATCCTCTATCCTCACCTTGCCTCAGTATACAGCTACTGCCACTCATCATCTAGCCCCATGCCCTGGGGCAGGCTGCAGTATCAGCCACTCATCACTGGCAAGGTTGGGTTTGGACCTGCTGCATTGGCCTACCCCTGGGCTGCCTCTGCAACCCCCAGTACCTGTTAGCCCAATGCTAGGCTGCAGCCTGGGACTTTCCAGGCTGGAGCTCCCCAGCTTCTCTGCCTTTCCCCAGCCCTGCTCCACTCAGGTACCTTGTCTCCAGCTCCCTGCAGCCAGGCCCTTCTCCCTCTGTAGATGGAGAGAGACTGACTGGGCTTCTGACTTCCCCGGCCTTCTTATAAGGCCCTGTTGCTCAGTTTGAGGCGTGGCCCCAGCTGCAGCCACTTCCCCAATCAGCCCAGCCTGAAGGCTGCTTTCTCCAGCCACAGCCCCCTCCCAGGGCTGTTTTTAACTCTTCAGCAGGAGCAGGGGTCCACCCTGCTACATATCCTAAAATAATAGTCAATGTATGTATCTATCCAATGTATGTGTGTGCGCACTGTCTATATGTACTCTCTCTCTCTCTCTCTGTATATATATATGTGTGTGTGTGCGCATGTATGTACAGTACACACCCATTTATGCGCAAATCCACTTAACACGCAATAGCGCCATAACTCCCCGTGGTACCTATTTAACACACAAGACTCGTTAACATGCGGTACAGGAACTTGCTGTGTAGCGCTACAGATTTGATCACTAACTCACTGAAATCGACAGGAAGTGCGGAGCAGAATCGTGTTGTACATTTTTAGCCGTATTCGTAAAGACGTATCACGCACGCTCGGTCATTGTCACGCTAGAGGGCAGAGGGCAAGCGTCAGCGTTCCTACAGTGGAGAAGAAAAGCTGCTGCAATACATCGAGCAAACAGCGGAGAAACCCAGGCCAAAGTTTCCAAAGACACTGGGATTGCCGAATCTGCTCTCCGAGGATGGCTAAAAACCGAATCTAAACTGAATGGCTTTGTACAAAATATTGATTCTGCCGCGGGGCTTAAGTGAAAATGTGTGCGCTATTCAGCAAAACCCACAACAGAGAAAACCATGCGGATGTGGTTTGCTCAGGAAAGGCTGAAAGAAATGCCGCTAAGGGGGCCAATTCTTCAAGCCTAAGCGACAAAATTTGGAAATTTACCAGGGGATGAATCGTTCCAAGCCAGTAAGGGGTTTATAAGTCATTTTAAAAAGCATCATGGCACAGCACAGGTATCGATTTCTTTTGGCACATGCTAATTACAATCCTGCATCTCCAGTGGAGTATCTCTTGATCCCTGATCACACTTGCCCTTCCTAAGTTGAAAAACATATGGAAATAAAAAGTGAGTTTATTGCTATTTGCAAGTTTAAAGTTTCTGTGATTCTCTACATTTCTAGACAGCAAGGATTCTGCTGCATTTGGACCAATCCGAGCACATAGTAGGTGCTACTGTAACACAAAGACAAACACAATCGATTCAGCAAAGACTGAACACTTGCTTTCACACTAAGATCTGGCTTTGTGGTAACTGCATTGTCTTGCAGGGATCAGTAACTAGCATCACCTGGTCTGCTCTGTTCTCGCAGGGGGTCTCAAACTTCATCGCACCATAACCCCCTTCTGACAACAAACATTACTACATGACGCCAGGAGGGAAGATCGAAGTCTGAGCCCACCAGATCCCAGGCAGTGAGTCTCAGGCTTTGGTCCCCAGGTACAGAAAGTCTAAGCCAGCCTTGATGACCCCATTAAAATAGGGTTGTGACCCACTTTGAGTTCCTGATCCACAATTGGAGAGCCACTGCTCTAGAGGGTATCGTACTGCGCTTGTCACTGGGGCATCTTGACGCCTTGCAGTAACCACAGAAAAAAACAAAGTCACCTAGGTCCGGCCTTAACCACGGGTGAATGGGACGGTAACGGGTTCGGTCACAGAGACCTTCTTGGGACTGTCAGCTGATGTGCTGACACTACCTCAGAGCCCATTTTCCTTGCCAGTTTGGGACTGCAGAAACCTGCCTGGTTGAGCCAGACATGCCAGCCTGCTGCAACACAGACCCAGGGTCTGAACCACGCCCCCAAAGCCGCAGACTTCACTGAAAATGGCTTAGCATGTGCTCCTGTCTCCAGCACCAAGACACTCAACTCCCATTAGATCCAAACCCCCCCAAAAAACAATGTATTCTGTATAAAGCTTATAAAGGGGAAACTCATCAGTTGTCCACCCTCTCTAACACTGACAGAGAGAGATGCACAGTTGTTTGCTCCCCAGGTATAAATCATTAACTCTGGGTTAATTAATAAACAAAAGTGATTTTATTAAGTATAAAAAATAGGATTTAAGTGGTTTCAAGAAATAGCAGACAGAAATGAAGTAAGTTACCAAGCAAAATAAAACAAAACACGCAAGTCTAAGCTGAATACATCAAGAAACTGAATACCGGTAAATCTCACCCTCAGAGATGTTCCAATAAGCTTCTTTCAGAGACTAGACTCCTTCCTAGTCTGGGCCCAATCCTCTCCCCTGGTTCAATTCTTGTTAGCTCCGGCTCAGGTGGTAAGTAGGGGATTTCTTCATGACCAGCAGCCCCCTTTGTTCTGTTCCACCCCCTTTTATATCTTTGGCAGAAGGCGGGAATCTTTTGTCTCTCTATGTCCCCACCACTCCTTCTAACTGGAGAAGCACCAGGTTTAAGATGGATTCCAGTTCAAGTGACCTGTTCACATGTCCCGTGAGCCCCCCTCCATTCCTCCAGGACAGTCCCGCAGGTATGCACTGGAGACTTGCAGTTAAACAGAGCCATCTAGAGTCAATTGTCCTAGTAAATGGGAGCCATCAAGATTCCAAACCACCATTAATGGCCCACAATTTGCATAATTAGAATAGGACCTCAGAATTATGCTCCATATTCCTAGATTCAGGTACAAGAATGATGCATTCATACAAATAGGATGATCACACTCAGTAGATTATAAGGTTTGTAATGACACCTTACAAGAGAACTTTTGCATAAAGCATATTCCAGTTACGTTATATTCACACTTATACACATATTTTTATAAAGCATGATGCAGTGCAACATCACAGGGGCACCTCCAGAACAGGGGTGTCCCTCCCCTGCTGGCCTCTACACCCCGCGGCTCCTGCCCTCTGCCTTGTGTCGCAATCCGATACGAAGTTATGGCATTGAATGGCCAATTGTCGGTCCACAGACATCTTGTCCTGTCAAAAGGAGAGGACTGCCTCCATCTTGGACTAGGTTCTTGTATATAGGAGAGGGCAGAGACTCAATCCTGCCCAGCAACACTGGCTGTGTATGTTCTCCTGTTTTTGTTTTTCTTTCTCTCCTGCTGGGCCATCTAAAGGTCAGGCTAGTTCTGTGTGTGAAGGCCTGATTCTGCCTGGCAACCTGTTTTTTGGGGGGCCGGTCGTCTATCTTGCCCAGCGACTCACTTTCCCGCTCTTTTTGGACCTAAAGGTCAAGCTTGTTTTCTTGTCAACTCCAGTGTGCCATGTGCAAATCCTTCCGACGTGGGGTGGCAATGGCTCGGAGCCTGGAGGGAGGAGGGACCAGGGAGCCAATCAGATACCGACACGAGGGAGTGAGACCTCTTAATAAAACTAGATTTCCCCCCAAAATTTGTGTGGAGCATCCGCGTGTTAGCCGAAGGACCTGATCGACCTTTCGGCCAGGGTCTCCTCCCGGTAAAGCGTGCTCGTGTCGTATCGTTTGGATTCGTTGTCGTTTGGACCCAATCCCTGTCAGCTTCCAGTGTCTGTTCTGCTGGTCAGCTGCGCCTGGAGTGCGGTATTTGTTTTTTGATATCTGACAGTTAGCTTATCTAGCCTCTTATTTTTCCCCTCCCTAACTCGGTACCAAATATCTACTCAGGATATCAGAATTGTATTAATGAGCTCAGAATTGCACAATTGCTTAGCTAGCTTGTATAGTTGTTATAGTTGTTAGTAAATTGTTAATTGCAAACTGTTTTATGTGTGTGAATCACTGCTCTGTCTTTGTCCAGAGTGCATGAATCTGGGAACTGTCTCCACCTGGAGATTAGCAGACCAAGGGGTTCCTGTCCCCGCGGTCTGAGTGAATAGAATCTGCCCAGCTGCAACGCACCACACTCTGGGTTACCCTTAGTGTGAAAGCAAGGGTGGCTGAAGCAGTGGCCCGTGGGTCTCTGTTCTGTGTTACACTGGGCACTGCCCTGACAAACCCGATTCCTATCTTGTTAGATTGGTGTGTCTGTCTATTTGGTGTGGTGTGGTGAGCAGTATATACTGTATCATTACTGTGTTTTGGGGTGTGTTTGTAATTTTGATACTATCCCAACCAAAGTTGCCTACTCCCCCGGCCCAAGTTGTAATTATCCCCCAAATAAACGCAGCCACTTGGCTTTTCACTGTGATTCTGGTCCTGCCTGTTTTTCCTCACTCGATACCAATCTATTTCGGACACCTTGGAGCCACCCTGGCCAGCTGCTCCTGGGAGCTCCCTGTCTGCTGTAAGGAGCAGGGGGAGGGGCTATGATGTCAGCCTGTTCCCTGTCCTCCCAATGTGCCCCATCTCCGCAGAGCAGGTGGTGTGGGGGACAGGGCTCACCCAGAGTGGGACGGCACTGCTGTGTCTCAAGGAGCTTTCCTTCAGCCTGCAAAGAGCTGCTCTCTTAAAGGGGCAGCATGCAGTCTCGCACACACTCCCCCAGCTCACACACACACCCAGCACACACACACTGTCTCTTTCACACTCACCCCACCCAACACATACTTATCTTGCTGTTGTTACTTGTTACTTCCTGCAATGCACATACATGCTCTGAAATTTTATTCTTTCAAAGTGTCGTTAGTTGAGCTTTTTGACTGGTCTCTGCATTTCATAATTTTATCTCTCTTATGCTTACACTGAATTCTTTGAGTAGTGAGTTCTAAACTGCCTAACCTGCCCTAGAAGGAGTAATTATCATTATTATTGTTGTTGTCATATTGTGCTTTATCATTCATTATGTAAAGTGTTACAATCAAATAATAGCATCCTCCTAGAATGGAACTTTAGCTTGAACTCACTTTAGTAATTTCACTTTAAAAAACATTAGCTAAACACAGAACTATAGACAGCGGGCAGATCAAAGTCGCTTATTTTCTAATTGTATTTTTTGTTATATCTGTAAAGTAAAAACATTTGCATGAAAATAACTGCAGTTCCTACTGTGATACCAATAGCAATGATGGAGTCAAATGTTAGTGAGTCACATGCAGGATTGTGGTCAGTAAACATACATGCCAAAATAATTAGAAAAAATAATTCCCTTTCTTAATAAAACAGAAAAAAAAACCTTAGTCACATATGTTAAAATTATGTATTTAGTGAAAAATAATTGACTAAAATAGAGAGATAATTGCAGTAACAGAGTGTATCTGTGTAAGCAGATTTTATTTGTATTTATTTATCTCTACTAAAGATAGTGTGTGAAGTATTAAACGTGTGTGTTTCTGATGTGGGAGAAAAACGAGTCCTCACTCTGAGGTTGGTTGCAACATGTCAGAGGCAGTTTATTCTCAAGCAGTATTGAAAGGGGGAGAATGCACAACGACAGGTCTCCCAAAAGCTAAACAATGAGGTCAAGCATTTATACCTTTTGTTACATACAGTGATGATCAACAACTGCATCTTGTTTATACTTATTCCTTCCTGAGATCTTACTTTACTCAGCAATTCCTGCTACAGTCTGTGTTCCAGTCTTATCAAAGACAAGGTCAAAACCAGCATCTCTTACAGTCCTTTTCCACTAGCCCAGGCCCTGCTTGGGAGTCTTGCATTATTAGCTGTTAGAGTTAACCTGCCTCTTGCTCTTCCTGGAAGACTAAGATGTCTGCGCTTTTCCCAACTTGCACACTGATAGCTGCATTAAAGCTCCAGAACTGATACCTCAAGGCTTGGGATTGGGAATATTTTGCAGTATTATCTCCTGATTGTACTAACTTTACATATAATCTTTAAACGTGGCTTTAATTGGCGTTTGTATATAATGTTTCTGTCTTTATATAACAATTAGATACAGTGCTCCTGTCAGCTAATCCCTACGTTATTATGTGCAAAGTCCTGAGAGCTTTCAGGTGCCTGAGTAGTCCCTGAAATCATGGTTCAAGTTTCCTCTCCCCACCCCAAATCTGAACTGGTGCCCCCGCCCCGGGTGAGCCAGGAGTGGCCAGGGGGCTGTGGGAGGCCGTGGGCTCTGGCGAGATGCAGCCCACATGTGGCAGCGCGAAGCCTTGAGCCACGTGCCAAGCACCAGGCACCACAAGCCCCAGCAGCAGCGCAGGAGGCTGGCAACACCCCATGTGCCAGGCCCCCCTGACTTCTGCGCTGCTGCTGGCGGTGGTGCTGCCTTCAGAGCTGGGTGCCCGGCCAGCCCCTGCCAGTATCAGGCCGTGCTGCCAGGGCTTAATTTGAGCCACAGCTGAGCTCTGGCATCTCTTTCAATACAAATTAAACCCTGGGGGAGGCAACAGGGTCCATTGGCCTCACCCGGGGTGGCAGTGCCCCCAGCTGAGGTCTCATTGTCTGTTTCCTCAGTCCCTTGAGTTTCTAATTCCTTGTCGGCTCTTCGGTGGCTGAGGAACGTCCCAATCTACACGCCGGACTCGGGCACCAGGAATTCCCTGGCCCCCGGCCTGTCCTTCCTTCTGCTTCCACGAGAGCAGCAGGGTGTCCTGGGAGAGAGAGATTCTGGGATATGTAAGTGGCTGACACTCGGGATAGATAGATAGATAGATAGATAGATAGATAGATAGATAGATAGATAGATAGATGGGGTGTATTGGGATGAATAGATGCATAGGGGGTGGGTAGGTACAACGTTGGGTGAGTGGGTGGATAGATGGTAGGTAGGTGGGTAGATTGGTGGGTAGGTATATGGGTGGGGGGTAGATGGGTGGGTTGGTAGGTGGGTAAGTAGCTGAGTTACCGTCTGTAATAGAGCAGGGTGAGGTAATAGGCCAGGAAGAATCCAGTTGCCGCGAACACGAGTTTGCAGCTGTTTTTGATAAACGCCCGAATGAGGCCATCTGTGGAACCTGGAACAAGCCGAGAGTCTGGGAAAGATCCCTGCAACCCCTGCACCGAGCCAGCCAGCCCCCCGTCCCTATTCCTTTTCCAGCTCAGGGTGCTGATGGCCTCATCTCCCTGGGCTCAGGAGCTGACGTGCAGGGCCCCCCATGAGCCCTTCTCAGCCATGGGCTCCCTGTCCACCTGCCACTGGAGCCGGGGTGGGGGGTGGGAGCGCAGGGAGCAGCTGCAGCTGATGCCGAGCCCCTTGAGGTGGCAGGACGAGTTCAGCCCAGTCCCCGGCCGGGGGCTCTCTGGGGAGAGCAGGCGACACAGCAACAAATTAATAATCAGAAAGAGAAACCTTGGGGCAGGGAGCTTCCCGGCTCAACCTCACTCACATCCAGTGGCAGGGAGTCCTGCTAATTAACCCCACTCACACCCAGGGGCCTGGAGTCCCACGGGTTAACCCCACTCACACTCGGCGAGCAGCTGGAACGTCCCCTGGGCAGAACTCTCCTCTCTCTGGGCCCAGCACCCATACAGCCCCCCGGTCTCGGCCGTCACACTGGGAAGCTCCAATCACAGCTGGCTCACCCCCCGAGCCCAGCGCGGGGAGGCTTCTCATGACAGCTCAGAGGAACTACAGGGAATCACCCTCCCGGGCTGTGAGCTGTGAGCCTCTCCCCTCTCCCCCCAGCACAGTGCCCCCCACTGACTCTCCACCCCACTCCCAGCAGCACAGCACGCCCCACTGATGCCCTGCCCTGCTCTGTTTGGCACAGCGCCCCTAGCGCCTTACGCAGCACAGGCACATGCAGGGCCTGGCTGGCCGACCCAGAGGGATTCTTTGCCCAGCACTGATACTCCCCAGCGTCCCCTGGGCTGAGATTCGACAGCTCCAGGCGCCCGGCCCCTCCCTGACCCTCACCCAGTGTGGAGACATAGCAGCTAGGGCGGGACATGGGAGCTGTTTATACAGGGACCCCTCACCCAGCGCGGAGACACGGCCCCTCTGGGCTGGGCGCACAATCTTTCCATGGCAGCAGGTCTCGGTCACAGAGATCGGTCCCTGACCCATCTCCTCCCCACTGCCCAGCGCCCCCTAGTGCCATCCTGGGTGTGGACACAGAGGGAATCGGGCCTGCTTCCCCCCCACCCTCCCTACAGTCCTGTGGTATGGACCAGCCTGGCCCGGATGAACCTGGGGCCTGGCCCTGAGCACGGGAAGAGCGTGACTAGGAGGCGCTCGCTGATTCCCGGGCCTAGCAGCGCGGCCTCTCACTGGGGCGTCCGTTCCTGGTCAGGGTCCCGGTGATGCTGGGGGGCCTGGGCGGGTCTGTAACACAAACCAGACAGGGGGGATCAAGGGGGCTGGTTCAGCCCAGTCCCTGGCCAGGGGCTGTCTGGGAAGAGCAGGAGAACCAGCGAGAAATACAATAGCAGGGAGTCCCATGGGTTAACCCCACTCACACTCAATGAGCAGCTGGAACCACAGGGAGTCGCCCTCCCGGGCCATGAGCTATGAGCCGTCGGCCATCGGGGTGCTGGGATCTGGGAACAGGAATAACAAGAAGCCGCTCGCACACTGAGCCAGCCAGTTCCTGCCCGGGGGCCAGATTGGGGCCAGCGCCCCCTAGGAGGGAAAGTCCCTGTGCCCCACTCCCTGCCCCCTAGCAATAGGTTGGAATAGCTGGGGGTCGCTCCTGTTAGCTCTGGAGATGGTGATTTTCAGAGTCCTCTCTAGAGCTGAAATACCATTTTGTCCTGAGTATAGGCCGCACTTTTTTCCCGTAATGTGAGTCTTTAAACTAGAGGTGCGGCCTACAATCGGGACAATAGCCGCGGCAGGGAGCCCAGGGCCCTTTAAATCCCAGCTGCGGCCGGGAATCAGAAGGCTCTGGGCTGCCGGCAGCCACGGGGAGCCCAGAGCCTTTTAAATCCCAGTCGCGGCTGGGAATCAGAGGGCTCTGGGCTGCCGGCAGCTGTGGGGAGCCCAGAGCCCTTTAAATCCCAGCCGTGGCCGGGAATCAGAGGGCTCTGGGCTGCCCGCTGTGGCGGGGAGCCCAGAGCCCTTTAAATCCCAGAGCGGCAAAGCAGGGAAAAAAAATAAAAAACACAGCGTGGCTAGAGCGGGGCGGAGGGAGGGGACGACGAAAAACTGCGTGGCTGAAACTGCAAAGTGTGTTTGGGGGAAACAACAACAAAAAAAATCAGTGCAGCGGGAGCAGTAAAGCAGCGGCGGCGGTGGCAAGGGGGGGGAACAAAAACAAAAACGGTGCAGCTGAAGCGGGAAAGCAGGTGTAAAACAAACAAACCAGCAGCACGGCCAGAGCGGTAAAGCGGGGTGGGGGGGACAAAAAAACGGTGTGGCTGGAACGGCAAAGCAGGGGAGAAAAAAAACCTGCAGCACAGCTGGAGTGGTAAAGCAGGGGGGAGAAAAAAAAACCCCACAGCTGGAGCGGCAAAGGGGGGGGCGAGGGGGACAACAGCGCGGCTGGCAAAGCAGGGGAAAAAAACAAAACAAAAAACACTACAGGGCGGCCAGACCCAGGGTGCAGGGGGACTCCCTGTGCTACAGAGTGCACACCTGGTCTAGTTGGGGGGAGGGAGAGGGAGGCGGCCAGGGTGAGCAGAAAGGGAGAGAGAGAAGGGGGTCGGCCAGCGCTTCAGCAGGGAGCTCACCCCACAGCCCTGATTGCCGTGCTGTCTTCCGGGAGGGCACCTCCCTGTCAGCAGGGAGGGAAGGACGCGTGCTGCCCTGTGGAATTTGCTGCAGGGCGCTCCCCTCCTCCGCACCCTATAGGGCAGCCAGAGCAGCAAACAAAACCAAAAAAAAAAGCAGCCGTGCCGCCCTAGGATTGAGCGGCATGCTGCCCCCTAGAATCTGCCGCCCCAAGCACCAGCTTGCTCAGCTGGTGCCTGGAGCCGGCCCTGGCTGGAGAAGCCCACAAGTTACCGGTATGATGTCCCTGTGAGGCATCCGTAGCTCCCCATGCTGACTTGGGAGCATTACGTCCCTGTGAGGTATCCATAGCTCTGCATGCTGACTTGGGAGTCGAGGGCGTTTGTTTACTTTTACCAGTATTATCTCGGGAGGATACGGTCTATGGTGAGGAGGGGGTTGTGTGATGAAGAAGGGGGCTGAGGGGAGGTTGTTAATAGGGTGAGTAGTGGGCACTGTGTGAGGGAGAGGTAGGCTGAGAGAATAAGGAGGTGGCTAAGAGGGTAAGGAAGGGCCGTGTAAAGGAGATGGGGCTAAGAGGGTGAGGGGGCTGAGAGTTGAGGATGAGGTTGGTTTTTTTTTTGTACAGGGGCTAACTTAAAATACCAATACGGCTGATCATGTGGAGATTCGAAATTCAACCAGCCAAGGGAAAAGGCGAAGTTACGATTCAAACTTTAAGATAAAAGTCTTAAAATACGCTGAACAAACAAGCAATAGGGAAGCTGCCAGAAAATACGACGTAGATGAGAAAAATGTATGTAGATGGAAGCTGATGCAGAAGAAACTAGAAAACTCAGCTTCTACGAGGAAATCGTTCAGAGGGCCTAAGAAAGGCAGGTAATGTGAAGTTGATGCAGCAGTGCTTCCCTTCATTCAAGAGCAAAGAAAAAATGGAAAGTCTGTCATCCAAAAAATCATACAATTGAAGGCATTAGAAATTGCCAGTGAATTAAAAATTCCCAGGCATGAATTTAAAGCAAGCCTTGGATGGTGCCGTAGATTTATGCTCAGAAATGGCCTCTCTCTAAGACACAGGACAACACTTGCACAAAGACTACCTGTTGACTTCAATGAAAAGCTGCTTGCATTCCAACGGTATGTCATAGAGCTCAGGAAAAAGCACAACTATCCATTGGGCCAAATTGGAAATGCCGATGAAACTCCCGTTTTCTTTGATATGCCAAGTAATACAACTGTGGATCAAAAAGGAGCAAAATACCTTCTTCTGAGAACCACAGGCAATGAAAAATTACGTATCACAGCAATGTTAGCTGTTACAGCTGATGGTCATAAGTTGACACCTTATGTGATACTTAAAAGGAAAACTATGCCGAAGGAAAGTCTTCCAAGAGGCTTAATTGTCAGATGTCAGGAAAAGGGATGGATGAGCAAGGAGCTGATGAATGATTGGCTATCAGTTGTTTGGAAGAGTAGGCCTGGTGCTCTTCTTGCAAAAAAAAACAATGCTGGTATTGGATGCATTTAAAGGACATTTAACACCTGATGTAAAAAGTAAGATTGCATCCTTGAAATCAGATCTGGTAGTAATACCAGGGGGTATGACATCCCAACTCCAAGTGCTTGATGTTGTTCTCAACAAGCCATTTAAAGACCATCTACGGCAGCAGTATTCTGAATGGCTTGTGGCTGGAGATCATGCCCTCACACCAAGCGGCAAAATTAAGAAACCATCAGTGGCTTTGCTGTGTCAGTGGATTATTTCTGTATGGGCTATTTCAAATTTAATGACAATATATATCTCCAGATCAGTGGCACCGCTATGGGCACCCACATGGCCCCACAATATGCCAATATTTTTATGGCCGACCTGGAACAACGCTTCCTCAGCTCCCATCCACTCACGCCCCTTCTCTACCTACGCTACATTGATGACATCTTCATCATCTGGACCCATGGAAGGAGACTCTGGAAAAATTCCACCACGATTTCAACAGCTTCCACCCCTCCATCAACCTCAGCCTGGACCAATCTACACGGGAGGTCCACTTCCTAGACACCACGGTGCAAATAAGTGATGGTCACATTAACACCACCCTATACCGAAAACCTACCGACCGCTATGCCTACCTTCATGCCTCCAGCTTCCATCCCGGACACACCACAAGATCCATTGTCTACAGCCAAGCACTGAGGTACAACTGTATCTGCTCTAACCCCGCAGACAGAGGCCAACACCTAGAAAATCTCCACCAAGCATTCTCAAGACTACAGTACCTACACGAGGAAATAAGGAAATAGATCAACAGAGCCAGACGTGTACCCAGAAGCCTCCTACTGCAAGACAAACCCAAGAAAGAAACCAACAGGACTCCACTGGCCATCACATGCAGTCCCCAGCTAAAACCCCTCCAATGCATCACCAGGGATCTACAACCTATCCTGGACAATGATCCCACACTTTCACAGGCCTTGGGTGGCAGGCCAGTCCTCGCCCACAGACAACCTGCCAACCTGAAGCATATTCTCACCAGCAACTGCACGCCTCACCATAGTAACTCTAGCTCAGGAACCAACCCATGCAACAAACCTCGATGCCAACTCTGCCCACATATCTACACCAGCAACACCATCACAGGACCTAACCAGATCAGCAACACCATCACCGGTTCATTCACCTGCACGTCCACCAATGTAATATATGCCATCATATGCCAGCAATGCCCCTCTGCTATGTACATCGGCCAAACTGGACAGTCTCTAAGGAAAAGGATAAATGGACACAAATCAGACATTAGGAATGGCAATATACAAAAACCTGTAGGAGAACACTTCAACCTCCCTGGCCACACAATAGCAGATCTTAAGGTGGCCATCCTACAGCAAAAAAACTTTAGGACCAGACTTCAAAGAGAAACTGCTGAGCTTCAGTTCATCTGCAAATTTGACACCATCAGCTCAGGACTAAACAAAGACTGTGAATGGCTTGCCAATTACAGAAACAGTTTCTCCACCCTTGGTTTTCACACCTCAGCTGCTGGAACAGGGCCTCATCCTCCCTGATTGATCTAACCTCATTATCTCCAGCTTGCTTCTTGCTTGCTTATATATACCTGCCCCTGGAAATTTCCACAACTTGCATCCGAAGAAGTGGGTATTCACCCATGAAAGCTCATGCTGCAAAACGTCTGTTAGTCTATAAGGTGTCACAGGATTCTTTGCTGTGTGGGCAATGATATCTTCAGAATCAATCATCAAAGGATTCAAAAAATGTTACCTGTCAAATGCATTGGATGGTAGTGAAGATGATGTATTGTGGGAAGATCAGAAAGAAGTGGATCAGGAGAATGATGAAGAAAACAGTGGGAGTGATGTAGAAAGCATTGGAAGTAGTGATGAAAACCTGAGCAGATACCGGTATTGATGGAGAGACAGGCAGTGAAAGTGACTAAAATTTCTCAGAGGGATGACTTAAGAACATTTGCTAATGTTGTTGATTGTTGTGCAGGGGAGAGGGTGAGAACTGTTCCCCATCAGTCTCCTTGTTGTCCATTCTTTTTCCCTTCTTTATTTACAGTATAACTACAAAATAGTTTTCAATATTTCTGAGTATATAACATATGCCGTCAAAAGCAGGACTACCAAAAGTGTTAAAAGTGTTAAAAATACTGGTACATGTCTTCCTATTCATTAAATAAAATACTGTTTTACTGTTCTACTAATGTGTATATTTTCTTTAAGTTAAAAAAAGTTCAAAATGTAATAGGGATAATAGCACCAAACTTTAAGGGTGCGGCTTATAATCAGGAGCGGCCTATACTCGGAACAATACAGTACCCACGGCAACGTATTAGATTGGAGAGAGCCCCCCACTGACCCCCTGATCCGCAGCCCAGCACCCCCCACTAACCCCCTGCCACACTGCAGCACAGCGCCCCCTAGAGCCTTACTCTTCACGTGCATACGCAGGGCCCGGCTGGCCGAACCATAGGGATTATTGGCCCAGCACCGATACTCCCAAGCATCCCCTCTGCTGAGATTCAGCAGCTCCAGGCGCCTGGCCCCACCCTGGCCAGAGCTCAGGGACTCCTTCCCCTTGGTCCAGCTCAGGGTGGTCTCGGCTCTGATCCCAGCCTCACAGACCAGACTCAGGGAGTCGCCCTCCTGGGTCTCCAGAGACAGAACAAAGCCCTCAGCTCCCCAAGCATCTGGCACTGGAGGAGACGAGCGGGCAGGTTAGGCCCCCCAGAGATCCTCTGCTAAGGAACTGAGATTCAGCCACCTCTGGGCAGGGCCGGTTCCAGGGCTTTTGCCACCCCAAGTGCCAGGAAAAAAAAAAAAAGTCCTAATCGCGATCGGCGGTAGGTCTACCGTGCCGCTTTCGTCTTCGGCAGCACGTCCTTCCCTCCGAGAGGGACCAAGGGACCCTCCGCCAAATTGCTGCCGAAGAGCCCGATGTGTCACCCCGAGCACTTGTTGCTGAGCTGGTGCCTGGAGCCAGCCCTGCCTCTGGGGTGGGAAACGGGAGCTGTTTACATGAGGAGCCCTCACCCTGTGAGGAGACGTAGCCGCTCTGGGGTGGGTGCACAATGCTGGTGACTTTCCATGGCAGCAGGACTCTGTTGCAGAGATTGGTCCCTGATCCATCTCATCCCCACTTTCCAGCACCCCCTTAATGCCACCCCGTGGTCTGGAGACAGAGGGAACATGGCCGGTTACCCCCCACAATGACCAGCCGGGCCCGGCTGAGCTTGGCACCTGGCCCTGAGCGCGGGCAGAGCGTGACTAGGAGGCGCTCGCTGATTCCCGGGGGTCGCAGCATGGCCTCTCACCGGGGCGTCCGTTCCTGGTCAGGGTCCCAGAGATGTTGGGGAGACCGGTCGGGTCTGTAACACAAACCAGACAGGGGGGGATCGTGGGGGCTGGACAGCACCGTGTGTGTGTGTGTGTGTGTGTGTGTGTGTGTGTGTGTGTCACTAGTGATCACTGAGCCTAGACATGGCCCCTCGCTCTGAGCTCAGCTGGGGGACGGGAATGTCCCTGAAGTGACACAAGGCCCGTAGGCGGGGAAGGGAAGCGACAGACCCGACTGAGCCCCACCCAAGAGGCACCCGACGGAACCCAGGGGCCGGGTTAGGGCCACGCCGGGGAACCAGAACCATGGGAAATGGAAACCAAGGGACCAAAACTAGTTGGGCAAAATTGGGCCTAATTGGCAGAGTCACAAATGAGGGGCCAGGCTGCTCCAGCCTGGGTACTGGAGTGAGCGTCACAAGCACCGCCGTCTGCCGGGCGCCTGGGCATTCAGCGTCCTGCTCCCCAAACGTGTCCTCCCCAGGGCAGGACAGAGCGCCGGGTCTAAATAACCCCACTCCCACCCCCACCCCAGACCCAGCCACCACCAGGGACATCAGACACCCCCATCATGGGTCCTTTGCCTTCCCACCTTTCTCTCTCTCTGTATATAAAATTATTGTTTTAAGAACATGATTGATTTTCAGTGTCCTGAAGACAGGTCTGTGCTCACATTGCTAACCAATTGTTTGGTACATTATTCTCAAGCCTCCACAGGAAAGGGGGTGAAGGGGCTTGGGGGGATATTTTGGGGGGACAGGGATTCCAAGTGAACCTTCCCTGGATTTTTCTATACATCACTTCGTGGTGGCAGCAATAGCGTCCAAGGACAAGGGAAGGAATTTCTGCCTTGGGGAAGGTTTAACCTCAGCTGGTAGATATAAGCTTAAGGGTTCTTTCAGGCACGTCCGCACATCTGTACCCCAGAGCTCAGATTGGGGGGAACCTCTCACAAGCGGTGACTGCGGCTGCTCTTACCAGGCACGGAGATTGTGAGCACAGGGCCAGTGCCATCGGAATTGGAGCAGTAAGTGTGTTCAAATAGGCCTTTGTCGAAGGAACCGGCCCTGGGTCTCCTACGGGAGGATCCTGGCCCACAGTAGCAGGATCCTTGAACCACCATCCGTAGAGCTGGGCCGAGGGATTGTCGGTGTCGTACACGGCTGGGTACATGAAGGTGCAGGGGACGAGAACGCAGAGACCTTCCTGCACTGACACCGACTGCGGCACTGTCAGGGTAAATCCAGGTGGCTGGGACAGGGACCCTGCAGGGGATGGGGAGGGATCGAAGTGGGACCCATAGAGAGCAGAGCCCAACCCTGAGGTCCCCCCAGACAGGGCCAGCTCCAGGCACCAGCCTACCAAGCACGTGCTTGGGGCGGCACCTTGGGAGGGGGCAGCACCTTGGGAGGGGGCAGCACTCGGGGTTTGTTTTGGGGTTTTTTTTTGTTTGCCCAGGCGGCACTGGGGGGAGGCGGGGCTTAGGAGGCGGGGTGCCCTGTTGGGGGGGGGAGACTTGGGTGACGTGATGCTCGGAGGGCGGGGACTTGGGCGGCGCGACGCTCAGGGGGGCGGGGCTTGTGTGACACTCGGGGCCGGGGACTTGCTCCCCCTCCTCAGCGAACCCCAAATCACCAGAGTGTCCTGTGAGTGATCCCAGCAGTGGAAGGCCAGTAAGCCCCTAACTTCAGCTCAACTCCCCCTCGAAATCTATCAATGCCCCTCACTCCCGACCTGCAGCCCCATCTGAGCCCAGCCCTGAGTCCTTGATTAATTCTCACTCTGTTTATTTTCCATCCCTCACTACATCAACCCCCTGCCCCTGCTCCCTGTCACCCAGCGCCCCCTAGCACCACACTCAGGCACTGGGCTCCCCTCCCCCTCTGGCCAGTCTCCCTTCCAAGTCCTGGGACAGACCTGGCCCCGCTTAGTGCAGGTTCTGCCCTTCCTCCTGCCCTGGGGCTGCAGGTGCTGCTTACTTACCCCTCCAGAGCAGGGCGAGGATCAGGACTCTCAGCGTTGCAGGACCCCCTGCTCTCCAGGGGGTGTCCTGAGGTAGGAGGTCCCTTTCCCCAGCGTCCTGCTGTGGCATTGGGGCTCTGCCCATGGCTGGGGCGTCCAGCTGGGACAGACCTAGAGATAGATGGGGAGTGGAAAGTGTGAGAGTAGAGGCTGTTTGGGGACACAGATCTGCTCGGGGGACCATCAGTGCTGCTGGGCCCTTCAGGGGGCTGATCTGGGGCTGCTGGCAGTGCAGTGACCTTCCCCTCAGAAAATCCCAAATCACCAGACAATCCTGAGAGATCGTGAGATAAAAAAACCTTAAATTGGCAAAATAAAAAACCCTGAGATTTTCCTCTAAGAATCATGAGAGCAACCAGAAAATCCTGATCTGGTGACAGACGTTGGTCAGAAGACAGCACTGCTCAGTGCCTGCTTTGCTTCAATGTAAAACATGTGAGCAGGCAACCAATGAAGATACCACAGACAACAAAGAGGAAGGGCTGCAGATCAGGATAAGTAAAGAACAGGTCAGAGATGTTCCTGCCAATTTGAATGAATTCAGATCAGTGGGGCAGGAAGCTGTTCAACCCAGGGGGCTGAAGGAATTAGTCGAAGAAATCTTGGAGCCACTGGCAATATTATTTGGAAACTCATGGATGCCAGGAGAGGTCCCAGAAGATGGAGGAAGGGCTAACAGAGGGGCCATCTTTACAGGGGAAAATGGAGGAGCCAGGGAGCTATAGACCAGTCAGCCTGATCTCAACACCTGGAAAGCTACTAGAACAATGTATAAAACCTTCAATTTGTGAGGACGAAGGGGTGATCACCAGCATGTATTTACCAACAACAAATCCTGCCAAAGCAGCTTGGTTTCCTTCTTTGATGAGTTAACTGGCTGGGGGCTGGGAGGAAGTGGTGGACATAATATACCTGGAGTTCAGCAAGGTTTTTGACACAGACCCACATGACATTCTCATAAGGAACCTGGAGACGACTTCTGACGGAACTCAAATGTGAATTTGCAGAACTACTAACTCTCATTTAAATCAGCTTTTGTAAGAGATGACTGGAGGAGAGCTAATGTAACACCAATTTTTAAAAAAGGCTCCAGGGGTGATCTTGGCATTTGAAGGCCAAGAAGCCTAACTTCAGTGATGGGCAAACTGGTTGAAATTATAGTAAAGTGAAACTATAGCAAAGAGCAGAATGATCAGATGCAGAGATTTGTTGGGGAAGACTCAATATGGTTTTTGTAAAGGGAAATCATGGTTCACTAAACTACTAGAATTTTTGGAGGGAGTCAACAACATGTGGACAAAGGTGAAGCAGTCGATGTCCTTAGGTTTTCAGAAAGCCTTTGACAAGGTTCCTCCCAAAAGGCTCTTAAGCAAAGTGAGCTGTCATAGGATAAGTGGGAAGGGTCTCTCCTGGATCAGTGACTGGTTTAAAGAGAGCAAACAAAAGACAGGAATAAATGGCTAATTTTCACAGTGGAGAGAGGTGAATGGTGGTGTCCCCCAGCATTCTGTATTGGGACCAGGGCTGATCTACATGTTCATAAATGATCTGGAAAAAGGGGTAAACAGTGAGGTGGAAAAATTTGCAGATGATACAAAACTACTCAAGATAGTTAAGTCCCACGCAGACTGCGAAGAGCTACAAAGGGATCTCACAAAACTGGGTGACTGGGCAACAAAATGGCAGATGAAATTCAGAGTTAATAAGTGCAAAGTGATGCACATTGGGAAACTTGATCCCACCTATACATATAAATTGAACTGTTACCACTCAAAACAGAGATCTGAGAGTCACTTTGATAGTTCTCTGAAAACACCTACTCAATGTGCAAAGATCATCAAAAAAGCGAACAGAATGTTGGGAATCATGAAGAAAGGGATAGATAATAAGACAGAAAATATCATATTGCCCGTATATAAATACATGGTACGCCTACATCTTGAATATTGTGTGCAGATCTGATGGCCCTATCTCAAATTGGAATTGTAAACGGTTCAGAAAAGGGCAACAAAAATGATTAGGAGTATGGAATAGCTTCCGTATGAGGAGAGATTACAAAGACTGGGATTGTTTAGCTTGGAAAAGAGACGACTAACGGGGGGATATGATAGAGGTCTATAAAATCATGACTGGTGTGCAGAAAGTAAATAAGGAAGTGTTATTTACTCCTTTCCATAACACAAGAACTAGGAGTTCCCAAATGTAATTAATAGGCTGGAGGTTTAAAACAAACAAAAGGACGTATTTCTTCACACAAGGCACAGTCAAACTGCGGATCTCTTTTCTGGAGGATGTTGTGAAGGCCAAAAGTATAACAGGGTTCAAAAAAGAACAGGATAAATTAATGGAGGACAGGTCCATATATAGCTATTAGACATGAAGGGCAGGGATGGTGACCTCCGCCTCTGTTGGCCAGAAGCTGGGAATGGGTGACAGGGGATGTATCACTTGATAATTCCCTGTTCTGTTCATTCCCTCTGGGGTACCTGGCATTGGCCATTGTCGGAGGACAGGCTACTGAGCTAGATAACCTTTGGTCTGACCCAATATGGCCGTTCATATGGAGAAATGTGGGCTTGGTGGAATTACCATTGAGTGGATACCTAACTAGTTAAACAACCGCAAAGAACGAGTAACTGTTAATGGAATGATGTGGGATTGGAGGGAGATCTCAAGTGAGGCTACACAAGGATCTGTTCTAGGTCCTGTGTTGTTCAATGACGTGGATGTAGGACTAGGGAACAGACTGATCAGATTTGCAGAGGACACAAAGCTGGGGGGATGGAGCTAAACTAAGAGACATCTTGATAAATTGCAGAATTGGGCTGTAGATGACAGAGAAATTCATTAAGGATAAATGGAAGGTGCTCGGCTTAGGGAAGAAAAACCAAAGGCACAAATACAGGATGAGGAAGAACTGACTTGGCAGCAGCACTGCTGAAAAGGAGCTGGGAGTTGGGGCGGATCACAGCCTTGACAGGAGTCAGCAATGTGATGTTGTTGAAGAAAGAGCAAATGCATTTTCAGGTTGCATTACCAGAGGCAGAGCATTCAAGTCACAGGAGGTGACAGTACAGCTCTATTCAGCACTGACTAGGCCTCATCTGGAGGACTGTGTCCAGTTTCTGTGACCAATGTATAGAAAGGATGCAGAGAAACTGTTAAGGATCCAGAGGCGAGGGATAAAGATGATCAAAGGGATGGAATGGAAGCCCTAGGGGCACAGCCTGAAGGAACTGGGCAGGGGTAGTTTGGAAAAGAGCTGGGGGAGGGGGACATGATCACAGTTTGAAAGGCTGCCATAGAGAAGCTGGAGAAAAGTTGTTTTCTCTCACCTCAGAGGGCAGGACAAGGGGCAATGGGTTCAAACTGCAGCAGAATCGATTGCTATTAAATCTCAGGGAAAACTCCCCAGCTGTGAGAGCAGTCGGGCAATGGATCAGACACCCAGGGAGATCGTGGAAGCTCCTTCACTGGAGGGTTTCGAGAGGAGGCTGGACAGCCTCTGTCTGGAATGGGTTAGACCCAACAAATCCTACATCTTGGCAGGGGTTGGACTAGGTGACCTCTGTGGTCCCTTATCACTCTGTGGGTCTGTGATTCTAGGATTCGCTAAAAAATCCCGAGATTCAATGTGAACATGACAACCCCAACCCCTCCCTGAAATGCGCTGATAAATCCTGAGGTTTGCTTTAAAAATCCTGAGATTGGCCAAATATTGTGAGATTCACTCTAAGAATCCCAACATTGGCTTTTAAAATCCACAGATTTGTGCTTTGTCTCCCCGCACCTGGTTCTTTGCGGCCTATTTCCTCATCCACCCCACCTGGGTGCCGGAGCGGTGTGGTGGAGTAGGGAGTAGGGACTGTCTATGTGGGGGATGGGAAAGCCAGGGAGGATTTTAGATGAGATGCAGGTATTCAGACTGTAAGAAGAACTAGGCCTGGGGGAGGGGAGATCGACACCTCTGCCCAGGAGCTAGACAAAGAAAAGGAGCTGAGGGGGAGGGTTGGGTCAGTCTTCGTTTTGGGACCTGGGTGGTGGGTTTGCAGGGGAACCTAGGCTCGAATCCAGACACCCTGAACCCCCAGAAGGGCCTGACTGAGGGGTCCTGGCTCTGAACATGAGCTCTGCTGTATCCTGTGTTCCTGTTTTCCAATAAACCTTCTGTTTTATTGGCTGGCTGAGAGTCACTGTGAGTCCCAGGAAGAGGGGTGCAGGGCCGGACTCCCCCACACTCCGTGACAAGCAGTGAGCTGGGTGGGTGTCAGCCTGGATCCCCCATGGCCCATGCACCAGCCCAGAGTAGGGTGGGACGGGCCCTGCTGCCCAGGGCTGTAGGGGCAGGGGCCGGCCCCGTGAAATCCAGCCTCCATCCCCATCCCTGGGTCGGGACCCTGCTCGGCCTTGAGGGTCATTGGCAGAGCTGTGTGGTCAGGGAGCCCAGGGCTGCGATAGCAAGAGGCTGCAGGTCAGGATTGAGGGGCACCCCAGTCTCCACAGATAATCCAGCTCCCTCCCCCTCATTTCCACTCACCCCTAGACCTGCAGAGGGGGGCTCAGCACCTGGCTCTCCGACCCTGCAGCCCGGGTTCCCCAGGGTTTGTGACTCGGAGCCTGGGGAAGCAGCAAGCACAGGAATGTGAAAGCAGAAGTTGGTGCAGACGGGAGGCGGTTGGGGGGAGATGCTCTCTCAGAAACCCCAGCACCAGCATCCTGCAAACTTTCCCTCCTTCTGGCTGGCCCTAACCACAGCTTCGCTGCAACAGAAGCAGGCTGCATGTTGCTTGTGGGGCTGGAAATAGAACCCAGGAGTCCGGGCTCTGAGCCCCTCCACACCTCACTCTGCTCCCAGAGCTGGGATAGAACCCAGGAGTCCTGACTCCCTGCCTCCACCCCCCACTGTAACCCACTAGGCCATGCTCCCCTCCCGGAGCCAGGGACAGGAAAGGAGTCCTGACTCTGAGACCTTCTACACCCCACTCTGATCCCAGAACTCTGGATGGACCCAGGAGTCCTGGCTCCCAGCCCCACTGTTATGACCATTCCCCTCCCAGAGTCGGGAATAAAACCCAGGAGTCCTGGCTACCTGCCCCCCGTCCCAGGTCTATCCCTTTATTACTGCTTTTCCCCGTCACACAATAATATTTGAATGCTAGCGGCTCACACCTCGTATCGTACTGTACATGCTGCAGACGCTAATCACTCACCCCGAGCTGAGATGCAGATGCCTCCAGGCGGGGCAGCTCGGGAACAGCCACACAGCGACACTGCCCAGGGGTTGCTCACCCGGAGCTGAGATGCGTCCGCCTCTGGGGCGGGGCGGCTGGGGACAGCGCACTGGAACAGCAGATGCCCGGTTAGGATGGCTAGTGAATCCCGACTCCAATGGGAAGATCCTGGTGCGTGAGGAGACCTGCCTTGCAGGGAGCGAGTGCGAGTGTCAGGGCGAGGGCTGTGGAGAAATGTGAGATTTCAAGACAGGAAGGGAAAGTCAGGGCGTGAATCTGGCCCTAGAATGTCTTGCAGAAGCCAGTTCCAGTAGCTGCAGATCTTGGTGCCATCGACGCAAGCGGGAGATTGTCCCAGATACAGGCAGCTCCTGTGCACAGCCGGCTTCCAACCCCACTGCATGGGGTGGGGGGGCCTACTGGCCGAGGGGACTGGCTGGGAGGGTAATGGGGCACAGGGCCCTTCCCCTCTATGGGGCGCTGGCTCCAATCTGCCCCAGGGTGAGTTTGACACTCTGTATCTCAGGGGAACAACCTACATCCCCATTTTTATCGTTAGAAAATGACTGTGTGTATCCAATGCAAAGTATGTCATTTCGACTGTCTTCAGAAGGCTTGTGAGGCACTGGGCATTGCTGTTATAGTAACTGTTCTTACAGTAATGTTCATAGAAAAGGGGCATCCGAAGAAGTGAGCTGTAGCCCACAAAAGCTTATGCTGAAATAAATTTGTGAAATCTTTCTAAAATTCAAAAAATACCGTGATTAGTTTTTATGAAACTTTTATTTTAAAAACAGCCTGTGATGAAGTGGGTTTTGGGGTTTTTTTTAGTGATTTGCATGAATACTGTCTGTGCCTCAGTTTCCCTGTGTGGTGAGTGTGTAATGAGGTGGTGGGAGAGGGGGGTTATAGTTGCAGAGGGCCAGGTGTGACCTCGCCTAACAGCCTGGACCCTGGACATTGGCCTGGACACGATAGACATTAGCAACCCGTGATCCAGAGGCCCAGCCCATCGTGGGAGCCAGCCGGTTCTGGCCCATGGGAGGACAAAGGTCAGAGGAGAGAGGGCCCCTGAAGGCAGCCGGTTCTGGCCAGTCGGGGAACAAAGGACGGAAGAGAGGGGACTCAGGTGACCTGTTTGCCCAGGAACAAAGACAAAGAGTGGAGGAAGGGCTGTGGGGGAGGAGATATGGGGGGCTCGGCCGGAAGGAGGTCGCTTCTGGACTGGGGACAAAGAGGGGCCTGAGCTACCTGGATGGGGACAGACCCAGCTGGACGGTGCTGAGACTGGCCAGGCCCGAGGGCCCTGAGAACTGCCTGTGCTGGGTTCAGACATTCAATAAATCTTCTGTGTTACGCTGGTTGAGAGACACTGCAGGGTAGAGATCGGGAGGGTGTTGCTCCTTCTGCAAGTGGAGGCTGTGGGGGTGCAGAGTGAGGAGACTCCCTGAGGGGGCCCACAGCGAGAGACAGTCAGGCTGAAGGTTCGGGAGGTGCGGCTCCGGGAGGCGCTGGAGCCCAGGTCTTAACCCCCCAGAGTGAGTGTGACCCCGAGAAGGACTGTAACACTGAAGGGGGATCCTCCCAGGGACCATACGGAGCCAAGAAAGCCCAGGGCCTGGGAGTCTGTGACGCAACCCAGAACTGGTGTAATAGGTTTAATACAAGAAATAAAACATAAATAGCATCATTATATAAAATATATCTGCAGATGAGCCAACTCACCCCTGCGGCGCCTCCTGCTGGTGACTTCTGGGAGCTCATTCCAGCTCCAGAGCGCCCTCTGCAGGACGGTGATCTGCCTGTCCTCTGGCCCCCGGGTCCCTCCCTGGACCTGGTGCCCTTTTATATGGGGTGCTGCCCCCTGGTAGTAACCCTTCAGTCTTAGTGTCTCCCCTCCCCAGGGATCCCCCACCCACTATCCTCACCTTGCCTCAGTATATGGCTACTGCCAGTCATTGTCTAGCCCCGCACCCTGGGGCAGACTGCAGTATCAGCCACTCATCACAGGACCTGCTGCCTCGGCCTACCCCTGGGCTGCCCTCTGCAACCCCCAGTACCTGTTAGCCCAATGCTAGGCCACAGCCTGGGGCTTTCCAGGCTGGAGCTCCCCAGCTCCTCTGCCTTTCCCCAGCCCTGCTTCACTCAGGTACCCTGTGTCCAGCTCCCTGCAGCCAGGGCCTTCCCCCTCTATAGATGCAGAGAGACTGACTGGGCTTCTGGCTTCCCTGGCCCTCTTATAAGGCCCTGTTGCTCAGTTTGAGGCGTGGCCCCAGCTGCAGCCACTTCCCCAATCAGCCCAGCCTAAAAGCTGCTTTCTCCAGCAACAGCCCGTCCCAGGGCTGTTTTTAACCCATTCAGGGCAGGAGTAGGGGTCCACCCTGCTACATATCCTAAAATAATAGTCAATGTATGTATCTATCCAGTGTATGTGTGTGCGCACTGTCTATATGCACTCTCTTTCTCTCTCTCTCTCTCTCTCTCTCTCTATGTATGTGTGTGTGTGTGTGTGTGTGCGCATGTATGTACAGTACAGAGCCATTTATGCACGACCCGTTTACTCATGAATCCAATTAACATGCGGTAGCGCCATGCCCCCCGTGTTACCTATTTAACACACAAGACTCGTTAACATGCGGTACAGGAACTTGCTATATAGCGCTACAGATTTGCTCACTAACTCACTGAGATAGAAATCGACAGGACGTGCGGAGCGGAATCGTGTTGTACATTTTTACCCGTGTTCGTAAAGACGTATCACGCACACTTAGTCATTGTCACGCTAGAGGGCAGAGGGCAAGCGTCAGCGTTCCTACAGTGAAGAAGAAAAGCTGCTGCAATACATTGAGCAAAAAGCGGAGAAACCCAGGCCAAAGTTCCAAAAGACACTGGGATTGCAGAATCTGCTCTCCCAGGATGGCTAAAAACCGAATCTAAACTGAATGGCTTTGTACAAATATCGATTCTGCCACGGGGCTTAAGTGAAAATGTGTGCGCTATTCAGCAAAACCCACGACAGAGAAAACCATGCACACGTAGTTTGCTCAGGAAAGGCTGAAAGGAATGCTGCTAAGGGGGCCAATTCTTCAAGCCCAAGTGACAAAATTTGGAAATTTAACAGGGGATGAATCATTCTAAGTCAGCAAGAGGTTTATAAGTCGTTGTAAAGAGCGTCATGGCACAGCTCAGGTATCGATTTCTTTTGGCACGTGCTAATTACAATCCTGCATCTCCAGTGGAGTATCTCTTGATCCCTGATCACAATTGCTCTTTCTAATTTGAGAAACATAAGGAAATAAAAAGTGAGTTTTATTCCTATTTGCAAGTTTACAGTTTCTGTGATTCTCTAACATTTTCTAAAAACCAAGGATTCTGCTGCGTTTGGACCAATCTGAGCACATAGTAGGTGCTACTGTAACACAAAGACAAACACAATCGATTCAGCATTTCTCAAAGACTGAACACTTGCTTTCACACTAAGATCTGGCTTTGTGGTAACTGCATTGTCTTGCAGGGATCAGTAATTAGCATCACCTGGTCTGCTCTGTTCTCGCAGGGGGTCTCAAACTTCATCGCACCATAACCCCCTTCTGACAACAAACATTACTACACGACCCCAGGAGGGAGGATCGAAGTCTGAGCCCACCGGAGCCCAGGCAGTGAGTCTCGGGCTTTGGTCCCCGGGTACAGCAAGTCTAAGGCAGCCTTGGTGACCCCATTAAAATGGGGTCATGACCCACTTTGAGGTCCCGATCCACAGTTTGAGAGCCACTGCTCTAGAGGGTATCGTACTGCGCTCGACACCGGGGTATCTGGACGCCTTGTAGTCATCAAAAAAAAAAAAAAAGTAATCCAGGACCGGCCTTAGCCACGGGCGAACGGGGCTGTAACAGGTTAGGTCACAGAAACCCCCTTTGGACTGTCACCTGATGTGCTGACACTACGTCAGAGCCCATTTTCCCTGCCACCTTGGGACTGCAGAAACCTGCCTTGTTCAGCCAGACATGCCAGCCTGCTGCAACACAGACCCGGGGTCTGAACCATGCCCCCAAAGCCGCAGACTTAAATGAAAATGGCTTAGCACATGCTCCTGTCTCCAGCACGCAGACACCCAGCTCCCAATGGGATCCAAACCCCAAATAAATCCGTTTTACTCTGTATAAAGCTTATAAAGGGGAAACTCATGAATTCTCCACTCTCTCTAACACTGATAGAGAGATATGCACAGCTGTTTCCTCCCCAGGTATAAATCATTAATTCTGGGTTCATTAATAAACAAAAGTGATTTTATTAAGTATAAAAAACAGGATTTAAGTGGTTTCAAGAAATAACAGACAGAACAAAGTAAGTTACCAAGCAAAATAAAAGAAAACATGCAAGTCTCAACCGAGTACATCAAGAAACTGAATACAGGTAAATCTCACCCTCAGAGATGTTCCAATAAGCTTCTTTCACAGACTAGACTCCTTCCTAGTCTGGGCCCAATCCTTTCCCCTGGTTCAATTCTTGTTAGCTCCAACTCAGGTGGTAAGTAGGGGATTTCTTCATGACCAGCAGACCCCTTTGTTCTGTTCCACCCCCTTTTATATCTTTGGCAGAAGGCGGGAATCTTTTGTCTCTCTGTGTCCCCACCCCTCCTTCTAACTGGAGAAGCACCAGGTTTAAGATGGATTCCAGTTCAAGTGACCTGATCACATGTCCCGTGAGCCCCCCTCCATTCCTCCAGGACTGGCCCGCCCATATGCACTGGAGACTTGAAGGTAAACAGAGCCATTTATCCTCAGTTGTCCTAGTCAATGGAAGCCATCAAGATTCCAAACCTCCATTAATGGCCCACACTTTGCATAATTACAATAGGCCCTCAGAGTTATGCTACATTCCTAGTTTCAGGTACAAGAATGATACATTCATACAAATAGGAGGACCACACTTAGTAGATTATAAGCTTTGTAATGATCTTTTACAAGATACCTTTTGCATAAAGCATATTCCAGTTATGTTATATTCACACTCATACACATATTTTTATAAAGCATGATGGTGTGCAATGTCACAGGGGCGCCTCTGGAGCAGGGGTGTCTCTCCCCCTGCTGGTCTCTGCAGCCTTGTGCCTCCTGCCCTCTGCCTTGGAGCCACCCTGGCCAGCTGCTCCTGGGAGATACCAGTCTGCTGTAAGGAGCAGGGGGAGGGGCTCTGACATCAGCCTGTTCCCTGTCCTCCCAATGTGCCCCATCTCCGCAGAGCAGGTGGTGTGGGGGACAGGGCTCACCCAGAGTGGAATGGCGCTGCTGTGTCTCAAGGAACTTTCCTTCAGCCTGCAAAGAGCTGCTCTCTTAAAGGGGCAGCATGCGGTCTCGCACACACTCAGCCAGCTCACACACACACCCAGCTCTCACACAATGTCTCTTTCACACTCACTCCACCCAACACATACTTATCTTGCTGTTGTTACTTGTTGTTACTTCCTGCAATGCACATACATGCTCTGTAATTTTATTCTTTCAAAGTGCCGTTAGTTGAGTTTTTTGACTGGTCTCTGCATTTCATAATTTTATTTCTCTCTTATGCTCACACTGAATTCTTTGACTAGTGAGTTCTAAACTTCCTAACCTGTCCTGGAAGGAGTAATTATCATTATTATTGTTGTTGTCATATTGTGCTTTATCATTCATTGTGTAAAGTGCTACAATGAAATAATAGCATCCTCCTAGATTGGAACTTTAGCTTGAACTCACTTCAGTAATTTCAGTTTCAAAAACATTAGCTAAACACAGAACTTTAGACACTGGGCAGATGAAAGTCGCCTATTTTCAAATTGTATTTTTAGTTATAGCTGTAAATTAACTTAACATTTGCATGAAAATAACTGCAGTTCCAATTGTGATACCAATAGCAATGGTGGAGTCAAATATTAGTGAGTCAATACATGATTGTGGTCGGTAAACATAAATGCCGAAAGAACTAGAAACATTTATTCCCTTTCTTAAAAAAAGAGAAAAAAAACTTAATCACATATGTTAAAATTATGTTTTTAGTGAAAAATAATTGACTAAAATAGAGGCGATACTGGCAGTAACACAGTGAGTCTGTTTCAGAAAGTACGATGATAGTATTTATTTTTATTTATCTCTACTAAAGAATGTGTACAAAGTCTCAGTCGTGTGTTTCTGATAGCTGCGTTAAAGCCCCAGAACTGATACCTCAAGGCTTGGTATTGGGAATATCTCGCTGAATTATCTCCTGATTGTTCTAAATTTACATATAAGATTTAAACATGGCTTTAATGGGCGTTTGTATATATATTTTCTTTCTTTATATAACAGCTAGATACAGTGCTCCTGTCAGCGAATCCCTAAGTTATTATCTGCAAAACCCTGAGAGTTTTCAGGTGCCTAAGTAGTCCCTGGAATCATGGTTAAAGTTTCCTCCCCTGCCCCAAATCTGAACTGGTGCCTCCCCCAGGTGAGCCAGGAGTGGCCAGGGGGCTGCGGGAGGCCGTGGGCTCTGGCGAGATGTAGCCCACGTGTGACAGCGTGAAGCCTTGAGCCACATGCCAAGCATCAGGCACCACAAGCCCCAGCAGCAGCGTAGGAGGGTGGCAACACCCCATGTGCCAGGCTCCCCTGATTTCTGCGCTGCTGCTGGCGGTGGTGCTGCCTTCAGGGCTGGGTGCCTGGCCAGCACCCATCAGTATCAGGCCGCCCTGCCAGGGCTTAATTTGAGCCACAGCTGAGCTCTGGCATCTCTTTCAATACAAATTAAACCCTGGGGGAGGTAATGGGGCCCATTGGCCTCACCGGGGGTGGCAGTGCCCCCAGCTGAGGTCTCGTTCTCCGTTTCCTAAGTCCCTTGAGTTTCTAATTCCTTGTTGGCTCTTTGGTGGCTGAGGAATGGCCTCTTCTACACACCAGACTCGGGCACTGTGGATTCCCTGTCCCCTGGCCAGTCCTTCCTTCTGCTTTTATGAGAGCAGCGGAGTGTCCTGAGAGAGAGAGAGAGAGAGAGACAGAGAGAGATTCTGGGATATGTAAGTGGCTGACACTCGAGACAGAGAGATAGATAGATGGGTGGGTGGGTGTGTGAGTAGGTAGCTAGGCCTGGTGATAGGTGGGTACATAGGTGGGTGGGTAAGTAGTTAGTTAGTTGGTGTCATAAATATAAAGGGAATGGTAATAACCCTATGTATGCAGTAACATAAATCCCTCCTTGCCAGAGGTACAGAATCACTTACCTGTAAGGTGTTAATCAGTTCAATTAACCTAGTTGGCACCTGACCAGAAGGACCAACCGGAAAAGAAGATACTTTCAAAACTGGGAAGGGGGGAGGTTTTGTTTGTGCTTTTTCTGTTGTTCTTTCTCGGGGCAGAGAGAGGGACCAGGCAGAAAAATAAACTTTCCTAAAGCCCGACTTGGAATAAGCATCTAAAATTACAAAATTAGCAAGGAAATGCATTAGATTGTCTTTTGTTTTAGCTTGTGAATTTTCCCAATGCTAAGAGGTAATTTTATTCCTGTTTTGTAACTGGAATGCAGAGTCAGAGCGGAATCCTCTGTGTTTTCAATGTTTTTATTTACCCTGTAAAGTTATCATCCATCCTGATTTTACAGAGGTGCTTCTTGTACTTGTTTTCTTGAGAATACAATTCTTCTTTTAAGAACCTGATTGATTTTCAGTGTCCTTAAAAACCAGGGATTTGGTCTGTGCTCATTGGTTTAACCAATTGGTTGGTACATTATTCTCAAGCCTCCCCAGGAAAGTGGGTGAAGAGGCTTGGGGGGATATCTTGGGGGGGGATAGGGCTCCAAGTGACACCTCCCTGAATGTTTGTTTAAATCATTTGGTGGTGGCAGCAATACCGTCCAAGGACAAGGAAAGGAATTTGTGACTTGGGGAAGTTTTTAACCTAAACTGGTGGAATATAAGATTAGGGATTCTTTCATGTGGGTCCCCACATCTGTACCCCAGAGTTCAGAGTGGGGAGGGAAAGCTGACAGTTGGATAGACAGATAGGAGGTAGGTGAGTGTGGAGGTGGGTAGCTCAGTGGGTGGTTGGGTCAGTGCGTTGGTAGCTGGGGGGGTAGTAGGAAGGTGGGTGGGTCAATGGTTACATAGGTAGAAAGCTGGGTATGTAGGGGGGTGGGATGGTAGGTGGGTTGTTGAGTAAGATGGTAAGTTTGTAGGAAGACAGCTAGGTGGGGTGGTATGTGGGTAGATGTATGGGTCAGTGGGTTGGCAGCTAGGCAAGCTGGTAAGTTGGTAGTTTGGTGGATCAGTGGGTTGGTAGCTAGGTGGGTTCCTAGGTGGGTAGGTCGGTAAGTGGGTCAGTAGCTGAGTTACCGTCTGTAATAGAGCAGGGTGAGGTAATAGGCCAGGAAGAATCCAGTTGCCACGAAGACGAGTTTGCAGCTAATTTCGATAAATGCCCGAGTGAGGCCACCTGTGGGAGCTGGAAGAAGCCGAGAGTCTGGGATAGATCCCTGCAACCCCTGCCCCGAGCCAGCCAACCCCCACCCTGGAGCCGGATACAAGCCAGCGGCCCCTAGAGGGGAAGTTCCCAGCCCCCTGAGACAGCCAATCCCGCCTCTGGAGCTGGGTCAGAGCCAACGCCCTCTAGAGGGGATAAGCCCCATACCCCATTCCCTGCTGCCTGAGGAAGCCAATCCCCAACCCTCGGGCCAAGTCAGAGCTGGCGCCCCCTAGAGGGGTAGGACTCTCACCTGTTTCCGGTGGGTTCAGCAGTAAAATATGAAATCCATGGGGGTTGGAGCTGAGGCAAAAGATCTGGTGGCTTCAGTCACCACCCACCATCCAGCTCAGGGTGCTGATGGCCTCGTCCCCCTGGGCCCAGGAGCTGACCTGCAGGGTCCCCCGTGAGCTGTTCCCAGCCAGGGGCTCCCCGTCCACCTGCCACTGGAGCAAGGGTGGGGGCTGAGAGCGCAGGGAGCAGCTGCAGCTGACGTTGGGCCCCTGGCGCTGGCAGGACGAGTTCAGCCTGGTCCCCGGCCGGGGGCTTTCTGGGGAGAGCAGGAGACACAGCAACAATAGTCAGAGAGAGAAACCCAAGGAGTCCTCTGGGTTAACCCCACTCAAACCGACCGGTAGGGAGTCCTGTGGGTTAACCTCACTCAGACTTGACAAGCAGCTGGAACGTCCCCTGGGCAGAGCTCTCCTCTCTCTGGGCCCAGCACCCGTACAGCCCCCCCGTCCTCGGCCGTCACGTTGGGAAGCTCCAGCTGTAGCTGATTCTCCCCCACGGGGCGGGAACCCTCGATGGCTCGGCCCCCCCTCACCCAGCCCTGCACAGCAGTGGGGCTGCTGGTGATGGAGAAGAGGAACCACAGGGAGTCGCCCTCCCTGGCCATAAGCTGTGATCCTCTCCCCACTCCCCTCAGCACAGCACCCCCTCAACTCTCCACCCCACACTCTGCAGCCCAGCACCCCTACTGACCCTGCAAACTGATCCCTGCAGCATGGCACGCCCTAGAGCCTTGCTCTGCATGTGCACACACAGGGCCCGGCTGGCCGACCCAAAGGGATTCTTGGCCCAGCACCGATATTCCCCAGCGTCCCCTCTGCTGAGATTCGGCAGCTCCAGGAGCCCGTCCCCTCCCTGGCCAGTGCTCAGGGACTCGTTCCCCTTGGCCCAGCTCAGGGTGGTCTCGGTTCTCCTCCCAGCCTCACAGCTCAGGCTCAGGGAGTCGCCCTCCCGGATCTCCAGAGACACGACGTCGCCCTCAGCTCCCCACGCATCTGGCACTGGAAGAGAAGAATGGGCAGGTTAGGCCCTCACATAGATTTCTGCCCCCCCCCCAACAAGGCGCTGAGATGCAGCCATCTCTTGGGTGGGGTATGGGGGCTGGCTATACAGGCACCCCTCACCCAGTAGCCAGTTCTGGGGTGGGTGCACAATCTCAGTACCTTTCCATTGCAGCAGGTCTCCATCGTACAGATTGGGCCCTAACCCGTCTCCAACCTGGGGGGTGCCACTAGGGGGTGCTGGGCAGCAGGGAGGAGACAGAGGGCACCGTGCCCGCTCCCCCCACCACTCTCCCCACTGCCCTGAGGCTTCCTCGGGCTCTCCCCTCCGGGAACGGACCAGAATGGCCATGGGCGACATATGAACCGCCAGCTCAGGGAGGCTGGCCCCTGGCCCCGCCCCTTCTGCCTGAGGCCCCACCCCCACTGAAGCCCAGAGCCCCCCCACCATGGCTGCTGGCCCCCTTGACCCAGGCCTGGGCAACAAGAGCACCACAGCCCCAGAGCACTGGGCAAGAAGGGGGTGCAGCACTCGCCTCCTGGAGTCCCGGGCCGCAGGCCGGCCCTCCCTAACCCTAGCCCCAGCCCCAGCGCTGCCCAGGCGGAATAGTGCGCAGGAGAGAACCTGGGGACAGAGGATGGGTGGGGCCAATGTAGGGCTGTTTGGGGCAGCTCAGCCTCCCCTGGCCTCGATTCCCACACGCATGAGCCTGGCATGGCTGAGCCTGGGGCCTGGCCCTGAGCATGGGCAGAGCGTGACTAGGAGGCGCTCGCTGATTCCCGGGGCTCGCAGCGCGGCCTCTCACCAGGGCGTCCGTTCCTGGTCAGGGTCCCGGTGATGCTGGGGGGCCCAGGCAAGTCTGTAACACAAACCAGACAGGGGGGATCAGGGGGGCTGGACAGCACCGGGGGGTGGGGGTGTCACTAGTGATCACAGAGCCTAGACATGGCCCCTCGCTCTGAGCTCAGCTGGGGGACGGGAAAGTCCCTGAGGTGACACTGGACCCGTGGGCGGGGAAGGGAAGCGACAGACCCGACTGAGCCCCACCCAAGAGGCGCCCGACGGAACTCAGGGGCTGGGTTAGTGCCACGCCGGGGAACCAGAAATGTGGGAAATGGAAACCCAAGGGACCAAAACCAGGGGGGGTCAAAACTAGGCCTAATTGGGGCAGGCACTAACGAGGTGCCTGGCTGCTTCAGCTGGGTACTTGAGTAAGTGTGACAGCGCCACTGTCTGCCGGGCGCCCGGGCATTCAGTGTCCTGCTCCCCAAACGTGTCTTCCCCAGGGCAGGACAGAGCCAGGGGTCTAAATAACCCCACGCCCACCCCCAGCCCAGGCCCAGCCTCCACCAGGGACATTAGACAACCCCATCATGGGTCCTTTGCCTTCCCCCAGTTCATCTCTCCCAAGACCTCTCCTTTTGCCCCTGGGGATTGACTTGCCAGGCCTAGGTATTTTGCAGCACGGCTGCACCCAGAGGGGCAGCTGAAAGCAACACCTGGAACAGCCGGATGCTGGTACTGTCTGGCCAGGCCTGGCAGGGTCCGTCCATGCTGCCCTCAAAGCCCCGCGGCGCCGGGGCTCAAAGCCTGGGTCCGTTGGGTCGGGCTCATGGGGCTCGGGCTGCGGGTCTCTGATTGCAGCGCGGACATTTCCTCCAAGGTCTGTGTACACGTTCGGGGTCGGGCTGGGGCCTGGGCTCAGACACAGGCAGGGGACTGGGGGGCGGGTTCCTTCTAAATCTCCCTCCGGCTGAGGGAACAAGGGCCGTCCTTACAGTGAAGCCTCATTTGATCCTTCACCTCGCAAAGGCGGCTGCTGATTTCCCCTCTGGCCTGGATCTGCCATTTAACGGGGGTTTGCCCTGGGGCAGGGTGGGCCGAGGTCTCTGGGCACCGAGCCGGAAGCGTGTTTAGTGCCGGACAGTGACTAGGTCCCGTCAACCCTCTGCCCCATATAGAGCATCCACTGATCCCAGCAGAAAGAGGAGGGGGTGGAGGAGACACAGTGGGACAGATCGGGGGGATCTCAGGGGGAACTGGGGTTGCTGGTGTGAGGGGGGGAATCCCAGCAAGGGGGGATACGAATGTGGGGGTGGATCCCAGCATAGGTCGATTCTGGGGGCAGATCCCAGCATAGGTCGATTCTGGGGGCAGGGCAGGTTGGGGATAGAGAGGATCCCAGAAAGGGGACCTGGGGGTGAGGATGGGGGGGGACCCATAGCCAAGGGGGGCAGGAAGGGGTGAAGATCTCAAGGGAGAAGGGGCTGCACAGTGTGGGGTCAAGGGGCTTGGAGTAGAATTGGCTGAAGGTGCATGGTGGGGGGTGGGGCTGGAGGGCAGGGCTGGGGAGCCCGGGAGGGGGGATCCCAGAGGGGGCTGGGGGCCGGCGTGGAGGAGCTGGGGGGGGTTACTCACTATTGACATGGAGCCGGACGGTTCTGTTGGTGGAAGGTCCCTGTGGTGGCCTGTAGGTGATGGTGCAGACGAGCTCTTTGCCATGGTCCCCCGGGCCGGGCGTGAAGCTGAGCGCGGAGCTGTGGGCCCAGGTGCCATTCCCCAGCTGGGCTGAGGCGTTCCGGGCTGTGTCGCTGAACGGCCCCGTCCAGGTGACTCGGGGAGGGGGCCCAGAGCAGCGCCCAGGGGCCATGCAGGTCACAGTCACCGGCTCCCCGGCCAGCAGCGTCCCTGGCAGCCCCCGCGATGGCGAGATCTGGATCTCTGGCTCCTCTGTCAGCTCTGAGACACGGGGAGAGGGGAGAGAATCGCTCAGGGAGATGAGACGTTTGCCCTTTAGCAGTGCAACCCCGATCCGGCCCCAGGGAGGGGACTGGCTGGCTCAGGGTGTGCTGAGTTGTGTCATAAATTATAGAGGGAAGAGTAACAACTCTCTGTGTGCAGTAGCATCTGCACTAAATCACCTTCCCTGTAAGGGATTAATCAGCTCAGATAACCTAGATGGCACCTTACCAGAAGGACCAATGAGGAAAGAATCTGTGGGGTGGGGGGAGGATTTGTTTGTTGCTCTCTTTGTTGTTTCCTCTCTGGATGGAGGGAAGAGACCAAGCAGGTACAACATTTCCTGCAAATATACCTGGAAGAATAGATCTAAAACCACAGACATTGTAAGTAGGCAAGGAAAGGCGCTAGGTTATCTTGCGTTTTAGCTTGTGAATTTCCCTATGGTACAGATGTAGTTTGATTCCTGTTTTTGTAACTGTGAAGCTGAGGCAGAGGGGAATGCTCTGTGTTTGAAATCTTTTATTTACCCTGTGATGTTACATTCCACACTGATTTTGCAGGTGTGATTCTATTTCTCTCTCTATATATAAAATTCTTCTTTTAAGAACCTGATTGATTGTCAGTGTCCTGAAGACAAAGAGTCTGGTCTGTGCTAACATTGCTAACCAATTGGTTGGTATATATTCACCAGGAAAGGTGGTGAAGGGGTTTGGGGGGATATTTTGGGGGGAATGGGATTCCAAGTGACCCTTCCCTGTATTTTTCTATAAATAACGTGGTGGTTGCAGCAATAGTATCCAAGGACAAGGGAAGGAATTTGTGCCTTGGGGAAGGGTTAACTGAAGCTGGTAGAATATAAGCTTAAGGGGTCTTTCAGGCAGGTCCCCACATCTGTACCCCAGAGCTCAGATTGGGGGGAAACCCTCACAAGCGGTGACTGCGGCTGCTCTTACCTGGCACGGAGATGGTGAGCGCAGGGTCAGTGCCATCGGAATTGGAGCGGTAAGTGTGTTCTAACAGGCCTTTGTCGATGTAAAAGAAATATCTCCCGGCATCCGTCCGTCGGGCATCGCTGATTTGCAGGGAGCAGTCGCCGTGCGCTGGATCCCCCGTCAGCTGTAACCGGCCCTGGGTCTCCTGGGACAGCCCCAGGCTGGTGGCACTGCTGGCCACGGGAGGATCCTGGCCCCCAGTAGCAGACTCCTTGTACCAGTGTCCGTAGAGCTGGGCCGAGGGATTGTCGGTGACAGACGAGGCTGGGTATGTGAAGGTGCAGGGGACGAGAACGCAGAGACCGTCCTGCACCGACACCGACTGCGGCACCGTCAGGGTAAATCCAGGTGGCTGGGACAGGGACCCTGCAGGGGACGGGGCGGGATCGAAGTGGGGCCCATAGAGACCAACCCTGAGCTCCCCCCAGACAGGGCCGGCTCCAGGCACCAGCCTACCAAGCTTGGGAGGGGGCGGCACTCGGGGTTTGTTTTTGTTTGGCCAGGCGGCGCTGGGGGGAGGCGGGGCTTAGCAGGTGGGGTGCCCTGTTGGGGGGGCGGGGACTTGGGCAACGTGAACTCGGGGGGG
>ML206648.1:60055-70229 GCA_004028625.2 Cuora amboinensis
AGTTTCCACCTGTAAAGGGTTAACACATAGTACCTGGTGAACACCTGACCTGAGGACCAATCAGGGAAGAGAATTTAAAATTCCTAGGAGGGAACTTTTTCTCTCTATTTTTGTGTGTGTTGTTCTTAGCCGTTTGGGGTTACAAGGGTCCAGATGTTTTAATCAAGTCTCTACAAGTTTCCACCTTTCTGAACTAATTTCTTCTAGTCAAGATAGTGAGTATTAGAAAGATACTTTGTGTCCTCATCTAATAATCCTATGTTTGCAATTCTGTGTGTTTGTTATTGATTATTCTTAATTCTGCCTGTATTGTTTGTACTGAGAAGGAGAGAGGATTCTCTCCAGAACTTAGCAAGGTTATACCCCTTGAGTGTCCAGCTTGGACTCATAGAGATTCTGTATTTTCTTGTTTTTCTTTTAATAAATTCTTTCTATAAAGATTTGATTAAATCCCTCTACTGTGGATACAGGGGGAAGGGCTAAGAAACTCTCTCTCGGTGGTGAGACAAGCTTATCTCCGGGCAGAGAGGGGAGGGGGGAGGTTTTTCTCTCTGTGAGTTGATCTGTGTTTCCCCAAGGAACGTCTTTGGAAAGAGGAGGGGAGGAAAACAGGGGTGTCTCGGCCCAGGTGAATCGACCGAGTGGTGGCAGCAAAAAGGGGAGCTACCCTAGGATTTTAGGGTGGGGGGATACATGCTGGTCCTCAACTTGAAACCCCCAGTTTCAAGTGAGGGTTAGACCATGACAGCTCCTATGCAAAGTGAGCTGTCATGGGATAAGTGGGAAGATCTTCTCCTGGATCAGTGACTGGATAAAAGATAGCAAACAAAGGACAGGAATAAATGGCTAATTTTCACAGTGGAGAGAGGTGAATAGTGGTGTCCGCAGGGGTCTGTACTGGGACCAGTGCTGTTCAACATGTTCATAAATGATCTGGACAAAGGGGTAACCAGTGAGGTGAAACAATTTGCAGATGATAGAAAACTTCTCAAGATAGTTAAGTTCAAAGCTGACCGCAAAGAGCTACAAAGGGATCTCACAAAACTGGGTGACTAGGTAACAAAATGGCAGATGAAATTCAATGCTAATAAATGAAAAGTTATGCACATTGGGAAACATAATCCGAACTATACATATAAAGTGGTGGGGTATAAATTAGCTGTTAACACTCAAGGAAGAGATCTGAGGCCTGGTCTACACTAGGACTTTAATTCGAATTTAGCAGCGTTAATTCGAACTAATCGCTCAACCGTCCACACCAGGAAGCCATTTAATTTGAACTAGGGGGCTCTTTAGTTCGAATTTGGTACTCCACCCCGGCAGGTGGAGTAACGCTAAGTTCGACATGGCTAGTTCGAATTAGGCTAGGTGTGGATGCAAATCGAACTTAGTAGCTCCGGGAGCTATCCCACACTGCACCACTCTGTTGACGCTCTGGACAGCAGTCCGAGCTTAGATTTTCTGAGCAGCCACACAGGAAATTTTGAATTCCTTTTCCTGTCTGGAATTCCTTTGAATTTTGAATTCCTTTTCCTGTCTGGAAAGTTAGAATCTCATTTCTTGCTTTGACATCGGGGCGAGCTCCGCGGCACCTGCAACGATGCAGAGCTCTCCAGCAGAGGAGTCAGCCCAAGGGAAGAATAGAAAGAGATCCCCAGCATGGACAGACCGGGAAGTCCAGGATCTGATCGCTGTGTGGGGCGAGGAGTCTGTGCTGTCGGAGCTGCGCTCCAACAAGCGTAATGCAAAGACCTTCGAGAAGGTCTCCCAAGGCATGACACAGAAGGGGTACAGCCGGGATGCGATGCAGTGCCGCGTGAAAGTCAAGGACCTGAGGCAAGGCTATCAAAAAGTCAGAGCGGCAAACGGACGCTCCCGAGCACAGCCCCAGACATGCCGCTTCTACGAGGCGCTGCATGCCATTCTCGGTGGGTCTGCCACCACTGTCCCACCAGTGACCGTGGACTCAGTGGATGGCATAGTGAACCAGGACAGTTCCCACTCGATGTTCGCCGATGGGGAAGACGACGAAGGGTCCGTGGAGGAAGGCGCAGGCGACAGCGGACACAATGCCGCTTTCCCTGACAGCCAGGATCTGTTCCTCACTCTCACAGATATCCCCTACCAACCCTCGCCGGCCGTGACCCCGGACTCAGAGTCAGGGGAAGGATCAGGCGGTAAGTCGTATAAACAAGAAAATATTTATTTGTACGAAAACATGTATACAAAAAATAGAAATTCTATATCTAAATACTATATCTAAAAGTTTTTAACGGGAAACTATACGAACAGTAGGTCCACACAGATTGGGATGGAACAATAGTCCTCCATGGATAATTCCACAAATGCTTCAAAAAGTTCCTCAAATACCCTCCGCAGGAGGTTTCTAGGAAGAGGTGCCCTACTTGGTCCTCCGGTGAAGCTCACTCTTCCACGCCACGACATCCGTAGGTACAGGGGAACCATCGCCTCAACCAGCATGGCCGCGTAGGGTCCCGGTCGGTGAAGTGCTTCCCTTAACATCCTGTCTTTCTGTACTTGAGAGACACGCCTCAGGGTAATCTCGTTACTGAAGTGCTGCATCTAATTAGGGCAATTACCGAATAGTTACTGTTCTTAATGGTTTACTTATACTTTGCATAACAAAGCCCCTCGCTTAGCAGCCATGTGCTGAATGGCACAGAGGGAAAGCATACATTGATCTTTCCCCTGCAGTGTCGGGAGTGGCTGTAAAAGGGTCATAGTATCTGATTTCCAGATTGCCTTTAGCAGGAGGGCACAGCTATCTGTTAACTGATAAGCATAATGTACTGTAAGGCTTACCAGGACTGTCTGTTAGACGGATTCTGCTATCTCTCCCGACTTCTCCGCTCTCCTGTGCAATGGCGCAGCCAATCAGAGCGTAGCCCAAAATGTCGTGCTTCTCTTGAGACCACGTGAGACTTGTTGCCCGGTACGGTCTTCTTCATAGAAATTGACTAGACGGTGTTCACTGATAGCAAAAATGTATCTGTTCAATGAAATCAGTAACTTTCCCCATCACACAGATTCGGCTCTTTCCCGGACTGCCCCGGCATCCCCCTCGCAGAGACTGGCAATGATTAGACGGCGAAAGAAGAAGACTAGGGACGAGATGTTCGCTGAACTGATGGCCTGCTCCCGATCAGAGGCTGCAGAGCAGAAACACTGGAGGGAGACCCTATGTGAGCAGCATCGCACACTCATGGAACGTGAGGATAGGTGGCGGCAGGAAGACCAGCAGACCACCCAAACGCTGCTTGGTCTCATGAAGGAACAAACAGACACGCTTCGTCGCCTTGTTGATGTCCTGCAGGACCGCAGGCTGGAGGACAGGGCCCCCATGCAGTGTCTCTGCAGTCGCCCCCCCCAGCCAAGAAGTCCTGGCCCCCCCTCACCAAAAATACAAGACGGAGGGGCGGTAGAGGCCGTGAGAACTGTCACTGAACCAGAACAGAGCGACCGTGTACCCCGCACTTCTCACGTTAGAAATTTGTAGAAGTACTTCACTTATAGGCTCAGCCAGTCCCAAATCCAAGGTTCATCCCCCCACTGTTTGTTAGATTAAGAAAAGATGTTTGATGTTAATCACTGTTTCGGTCATGTCTTTCCTGTAAGAGGATTTTTCGGTGTATGGGGTGGACAGGGGTTTCATACTTGCACGGTATAGCCTACAGTACCAGGGTACAGACTTGGGGAAAGGATCAACTGCGGGGCACACACACACTGCAGTCAGTAGGCACCAGGGTCATTCTGTGTTGTGTATGCTGCCCCTGGTCATTTCGTAATGTGTATGCTTGTCCAGGGTCCTAGCGCCTGCCACGCCATTAATGTAAAGGCAGGCTGCCCTTACGATGCACTTCCAACGGATCAATGAGCCTATCCGCTGCCCTGAGCCCCAACAAGAGCCCTCATCCACGGACAGATAGTCACCCTTCTCCCACACCCATCACCCCTTCCCACGCACAAACCCGCAGCCCACTGCCGTCATCCAAACCCCTATGCAAAGAAGGCACCACTCGCCCCTTCCTGCAAACCCTCCCCTTCATGCAGAACAACTTTCAGCCGTCCCCCACCCCAGAGACCTATGTAGGAGCAGGAGGCTGTCTGTCCTGTATTGTACAAGCGGTCTGTACATCAGTGCACACCGTACCCAGCACAGTATGCGTCCATGTTTCAAACCCTGAACAGAAATGCAAAATAAAAGAAAGATTTAGTAACAAGAACTGTTCTGTTTAATTTGTTTTAAAACGTGTTTGGGAAGTGGGGGAAACTTGGAGAACGGGGTATGTAACTGCAGATCTCACTCAACACATAGAGACACAGGCCCAGGATCAGCGTCTCTTAAAATCAAGTGGAGAATCATAGGTTACCCTGCTCTGCGAGGAAACTTGCTTTCAAAGCCTCCCGGATACACAGCGCTTCCCGCTGGGATATTCTCTCGGCACGGGTGTCTGGCTGAGCGTAAACTGCAGCCAGGCGATTTGCCTCAACATCCCATCCGGACAAAAAGGCCTCGCCCTTGCTCTCACACAGATTGTGCAGCACACAGCAAGCAGCAATAACAACGGGGATATTCTTTTCGCTGATGTCCGAGCGAGTCAGTAAGCTCCGCCATCTCCCCTTGAGACGTCCGAAAGCACACTCCACCACCATTCTGCACTTGCTCAGCCGGTAGTCGAACAGTTCCTTCTCACTGTCCAGGGCGCCTGTATAGGGCTTCATGAGCCAGGGCATTAGCGGGTAGGCTGGGTCCCCGAGGATCACTGTAGGCATCTGCACATCCCCAACCGTTATTTTGTGGTCCGGGAAGAAAGTACCTGCCTGGAGGAGTCTAAAGAGACCAGAGCTCCTGAACACACGCGCGTCATGAACCTTGCCCGCCCACCCGACGTTGATGTTGGTAAAACGTCCCCTATGGTCCACCAGTCCTTGCAGCACCATGGAAAAGTAGCCCTTTCGGTTAATGTACTCGCTGGCCTGGTGGGCTGGTGCCAGGATAGGGATGTGAGTCCCATCTATAGCCCCACCGCAGTTTGGGAATCCCATCGCGGCGAAGCCGTCTATGAAGACCTGAACGTTTCCCAGGGTCACTACCTTTGAGAGCAGTTGCTCAACGATTGCGTGGGCTACTTGAATCACAGCAACCCCCACGGTAGATTTGCCGACGCCAAAGCGGTTCGCTACTGACCGGTAGCTGTCTGGCGTGGCAAGTTTCCAGAGGGCTATGGCCACTCGCTTCTGCACACTCAGGGCTGCTCGCATCCGGGTGTCCTGGCGCTTCAGGGCAGGGGACAGCAAGTCACAGAGTTCAAGGAAAGTGCCCTTACGCATCCTGAAGTTTCGCAGCCACTGTGATTCATCCCAGACCTGCAGCACTATGCAGTCCCACCAGTCCGTGCTTGTTTCCCAGGCCCAGAATCTCCGTTCCACACCATGAACTTGACCCATTGCCACCATGATCTCCACTGCCCGGCGTACCCTGCTTTGTGAGAGGTCTGCGCCACTCTCCTCACCGCGCTGCCGGAGCCTCCTCGCCCGATTTCTCAGCAGCTGACTGTGGAAGAGGTGGACGATAAGGTGCGAGGAGTTGACAACGGCCATAAGTGCAGCGATGATCGCAGCGGGCTCCATGATCGCAGTGCTGTGGCGTCCGCGCTGTAACAGTCCAGAAAAGTGCGCGAACTGATTTCCCGCCGGCGCTTTCAGGGAGGGAGGGCGTGATTGACGGTTCGATGACGACAGTTACTCAAAACCACCCTCGACAAATTTTTTCCCCCAGCAGGCATTGGGAGCTCTACCCAGCATTCCAATGGGCAGCGGGGACTGCGGGAACTGTGGGATAGCTTCCCACGGTGCACCGCTTCGAAAGTCGACGCCGGCCCCGTTAATGTGGACTCAGAAGTTCGAATTAGTGTATTTAGTATGGATACACAAATTCGACTTCATAAGGTCGAATCCACAAATTCGAATTAAGTAGATTCGAAATAGTCCTGTAGTGTAGACAAGGCCTGAGAGTCACTATGGATAGTTCTCTGAAAACACCCACTCAATGTACAGCGGTCATCAAAAGAATTTTTTGGGCATCATTAAGAAAGGGATAGATAATAAGACAGAAAATATCATATTGCCTCTATATAAATCCATAGTAACACTCAAATCTTGAATACTGTATGCAGTTCTGGACGCCTCATCTGAAATTGGAATTAGAAAAGATTCAGAAAAGGGCAACAAAAATGATTATGGGTGTGGAACAGCTTTCATAGAAGGAGAGATTACTAAGACTGGGACTGTTGTGCTTGGAAAAGAGACCACTACGAGGGGATATGATAGGGTATATAAAATCCTGACTAGTGTGGAGACAGTAAATAGGTGGTATGATTTACTCCTTCCCATAACACAGGAACTAGAAGTCCCCAAATGAAATGAATAGGCGGCAGATTTAAAAGGAATGTAAGGATGTATTTCTTCACACAAAGCACAGTGAACTCTGCAGACAGGGCGGGGCGCTAATGCTGCCCTCTCTGCCCCACAGCTGCATTCTCCCCTCCCTCGCTCCATCCTGCTCCTCCTGCAGCTGGGACTCCCCTCCTTGTCAGTGTTACGGATCCTTCATCCTCTTCCTTCTTGTGAGAATGGTGGGGACCACTCCCGCCTTCCCCTCCTCACATTTGAATTGGGCCACTCACACCTTCCCCCCCGTCTTTACCTGTTAAAATGGTACAGGCCTCTCACTCCTGCCTCCCCCTCCCCCATCCACTGCAGTGAGCTGGGCTTGTCTCAGCTTGGATCCCCCATGGCCTGTGCACCATCCCCTGCCAGAGCAGGATGGGACGGGCCCCGTTGCCCAGGGCTGGAGGGGAAGGGACCGGCCCCGAGAGATCCAGACTCCACCCCTAACCCTGGGGGGCTGCCCTGCCACTGTAGAGTATCTGGGAGCCCCAGGGGGTCTGTGCCCCACACATACACCCCACTTTGCCCCCCATGGAGCTGGGTCAGCACAAAGAAGTGAGCACAGTTGAACTATTGGTGAGAAGTTTGCACATATGTGCTCAACCTGGGATATCTATAACTGCCCCCTCTGCAATACCTGCCCTCCTTGCCCCCCAAAACCACCCATGTGGGGAAGGGGAAACTCCCGGCAGTTCCATTTCCCATCATCCCTCTGATGACCATATATTCTCAGGAAGGAGGCTGAGAGATGGGAGCTGGGGGAACCCCCTGCTGTAAGTGGCCCCCGGAGCCGACGCCTCCAGTGTGGTCCTCCGTGGGGAGCCCTGGGACGGGACCCTGCTTGGGCTGGAGGGGCCACGGCAGAGCTGTGTGGGAAGGGAGCCCAGGGCTGGGATAGCAAGGGGCTGCGGGTCGGGATTGAGGGGCACCCCAGTCTCCACAGACCATCCAGCTCCCTCCCCCTCATTTCCACTCACCCCTACACCTGCAGAGGGGAGCTCAGCACCTGGCTCTCCGACCCTGCAGCCCGGGTTCCCGACTCGAAGCCTGGGGAAGCAGCATGCGCAGGAACCTGAAAGCAGAAGTGGGCGCTGGCAGGGGCCATTGGGGGGAGATGCTTTCTCAGAAACCCCTGAATCAGCATCTGCCAACTTCCCCTCTCTCTGGCTGTCACTGCCTGCGGCTTTCGTGCAGGAGGGGCAGGCTGCATATTGCTTGTGGGGCTGGAAATAGAACCCAGAAGTCCTGGCTCTGAGCCCTGCTAAACCCCCACTCTCCTCCCAGAGCTGGGACAGAAATCGGGAGTCATGATTCTCTGCCTCCACCCGCCACTGTAACCCAATAGACCCTGCTCCCCTCCCAGAGCTGGGATAGAACCCAGGAGTCCTGGCTCCCAGCCCCCACTGCTCTAACCTGCCAGACCCCCCTCATTTCCAAGAGCCAGGGACAGAACCCAGTAGTGGCGGGGGGGGGGGGGTGCCCAGCCCAGCCCAGCCCCTGCATCCGCTCTAACCCTTTATTTCTGCTGTCTCCAGTTACAAAACAATATTTTAACACTAGCAGTTTGCACCTCTTATCATACTGTATGGGCTGCAGATCCTAATCACTTACCCGGAGCTGAGATGCGTTCGCCTCTGGGGTGGGACAGCTGCAAAGAGCTCACTGGCGCCACTCAGAGAATCCTTCCTAAATAAAAAATGCTAAATCCTAAAATACTGAATTAACTTTAGGAAAAACAAAGAAATATGCACAGATCCATGTCCGTCGGATGCACGAAAGCTCATGCTCCAAAAAGTCTGTTAGTCTATAAGGTGTCACAGGACTCTTTGCTGCTTTTACAGATCCAGACTAACACGGCTACCCCTCTGATATATAAAAAGGGGGCTTTGCCATGAAACTTTGGGTTCATCCTGCCAACACTTCCCAAGAGCATCATGTTGCGACCAACAGAACCGGGCTCCTCCCTACCCTTGATCAACCTAGCTGTGATTCATTTATTTAGGGGGTTTTGCAGACTCAATAATAAAATAATGTTCAGTTCTCTCTATTCTTTCCTGGACCTGTACAGAATAGAGACACAAGTAAGGGGCTTTGAACGTTCCTGTCTTTTGTTGTTGTTACTATTTTTTCCCATGGATGTTCCAGCCTGGGAGCACCCACAGAGTCAGTCCCTGAGCTTTTTCCAGCCTCCCAGCTAGCTCCTAAGTCTGCTGGGAAAAGAGACAAACATACACGTATCCCTTCTCCCAGCAGACTGACTCAGCCTGGAAGTGCAGGGGACAAATTAAGCCCCGGATGGGGAGGTGGGTAGGGAGGCAGTGGGGGCCAGGGGCGATGGGGGAATGGATGGGTTGCTTGGAGAGGCAGTGGGAGCTGTGGGTCATTGGGAGGTGAGCCTGGGGCAGAACCTACTGCTGCATGGCGAGGGTCCAGGGCCAGAGCTCACCACTGAGTGGCCATGAGAAAGAGCCCAAAGCCCACAGGATGGGGCCCAGGGATGGACTATGGGGCCTGGAGTTAGAGCCCCAAACCCCACAGCTGGACCCCACCCCCGCAGGGCTGAAGACCGACCCCACCACCCCCGGGAAGGTGGGGAACTCACTGGCCCCCTGCTCCTCCAGTGTTTGTGTCTCCAGATGGGGCAGGGCCAAACCCCTGCTTGTGGGCCTGGGAGAGGGGCCTCTGCTTTGCCCCCTCACCCCCTCAATCACCACTGGGGAGGCTTTGGCTGCAGGAAAAGCCACTTTTGAGAAACACATCCCTAGAACGTCTTGCACAACCTGGCTCCAGTGGCTGGAGATCTCATAATAAATATAATAATTGGAGATATACCAATCTTCTAGAACTGGACAGGACCTTGAAAGATTGAGTCCAGCCCCCTGCCTTCACTAGCAGGACCAATTTTTGCCCCAGATCCCTATGTGGCCTCCTCAAGGATTGAACTCACAACCCTGGGTTTAGCAGGCCAAGGCTCAAACCACTGAGCTATCCCTCCCCCTAATCTTGGTGCTATTGATGCAAGGAGAGAGATTGTCCCAGACAGAGGCAGCTTCTGATCCCACCATAGGGGGTGAGCTGTGGGGAGTGAGAATAGGACATGGGTATTTCCCCTCTGGGGTCTCCTAGCAGGGGAAACGTCAGAAGATCAGAACTGGTCTATTGAGCGCAGACGTTTGTTTTCTGTCTCTCGGTTCCTCAAACGACTCCCAGGTCCCGGGTCACTGAGGATTCCCTAGTGATCAGAGCTGGGGCAGCGGGTCTCAGGAAAGGCAGCTGGATTCCAGGGGCCGCTGACTCCAGCCTTCGATTGAAGAGCTGAGATGCAGCTGAATCTGGGTTGGGGCTCAGGGGTTGTTTATACAGGGATCCCTCGCACTGTGCTGAGCTGCAGAGGTGTCTGGGAAAAACCTATAACTAAAGGAAATGCAGCGCCCCCTAGATGGATGCATAGAGGCCAGCCCTGATGGCTGGGCCCTCCCAAGTCTTCCACCCTGGCCCAGTCTGCCCCAGGCCAGTGGCACATCAGCTCTGTGCCCCTGCATGTGGGCATCAGTGGCTGTGCTGGGAGGCTGGTTGCTTAGTGGATCTCATACAACAGGAAGTTTTCAGTCGGTGAGTTTGCTCCACCTCCGGCCGATCGGCCCCAGAGAGCAGGTGAGCGGGTGTGATGAAACAGGGATTTTTGTTTTGTTTTTTCAATGGT
>ML206648.1:73229-89288 GCA_004028625.2 Cuora amboinensis
CCTGCCTGCATTGTCTGAGCATATGCCCCTAATACCATAGCAGGCAGCTGAAGAAATGCATTTCTTGCCCAGCTGGTGCATTCAGGAGATGCCCAGGTGTTGGCAGCATTGAAGCCCCAATCTAATCTCGTGCACTTTGTGAATGCACATGAATGCATTCTCTGCATGTCCTCCCCTCTGAGCAACACCGGAGGAATAAGAAGTATTTTCTGCATGCAGAAGCTGATCCCACACAGTTCAGGTAGCCCAGGCAGTCCAGGCTGGTGGAAGGGGTGCATTTCTTGCACTGGACATGCGTGAGGGGATTGTGTGCCCTGGTTAAAGTCTGACTTATATTCATGCATTTGTTAAGGGGGTCAGAAGAAGAAGAAGTAGTGAAGGGAGAAGAGAAAGGGTGGGGTGGGAAGGGCAGATGCGCTTGGTTCCCCGCTCCCCCCAGGTACATACCATGGGGATGCGGGTGACAGTGCTGTAGATCACGCTGGCCTCGTGGACCGTGTGCTCCACCTGGCTCCCATTAGCCATCTCCCCGGTCTCGGCGCTGGGGGGGCGCTGGCTCCTGGCTCCGCAGTCTGAAGGGAAACGTATCAGGACAGATGCATGAGACTTTGGGGTAGGGGCATAGAATAGCCCCATGGGGAGGGAGAAAGGGGGACACCAGTGTGGGAGGCTAGAGTGCAGGGAATTGGGATAAGCCAGGGAGAAGGGAGATCTTACTGGGGGCTGTGGGGGCTGGAATACCCCAGGGGCAATGGCAGAGGATCTCAGTGGGATCTGAGAGGGCCAGTTGGGGGTCAGGGTGGGAGGCGTCAGACTTACTTGATCACATAGAGCCCGAGAAGGAATAAGGCAATGAGGACCACCAGCCCACAGGCGACCCCAAGGCCCACCTGCACCTCCAAACCTGCAAAAACACAGAGCATGGGGCATGGCTGGAAGAGAACCCAGGAGTCCTGGCTCCCAGCCCCCCACTCCCATCCCAGAGCTGGGGACAGAATCTAGACGTCCTGGATTCCAGCCCCAGCCCCAACTCCCAGCCACAACTCCCCTCCCTAAGCTGAGGACAGAATCCAGGAGACAAAGGTCTCACCTCTCTGCAGGGGGCTGAGGTAAAAGTGCAGGGTAGTGTAACTCCCGTGGGGGTTGAAGCCGAGGCAGAAGATCCGGAGGCCCCTGTCCCCACTCCCAGTCCAGGTCAGGGCAGAATCACAGAATCTTAGAATATCAGGGACCTCAGGAGGTATCTAGTCCAACCCCTTGCTCAAAGCAGGGTCAGTCCCCAACTAAATCAAACCCAGCCAGGGCTTTGTCAAGCTTGAACTTAAAAACCTTTAAGGATGGATATTCCACCACCACCCTAGGGAACCCATTCCAGTGCTTCATCACCCTCCACGTGAAAAACCTAAACCTCCCCCACTGCAACTTGAGACCATTACTCCTTGTTCTGTCATCGGGTACAACTGAGAACAGCCAAGCTCCATCCTCTTTGGAACCCCCTTTCAGGTAGTTGAAAGCAACTATCAAATCCCACCTCATTCCTCTCTTCTGCCAACTAAACAATCCCAGTTCCCTCAGCCTCTCCTCATAAGTCATGTGCTCCAGTCCCCTAATCATTTTTTTGCCCTCCGCTGGACTCTTTCCAATTTTTCCACATCCTTCTTGTAGTGTGGGGCCCAAAACTGGACACAGTACTCCAGATGAAGCCTCACCAATGTTGAATAGAGGGGAACAATCACGTCCTTCGATCTGCTGGCAATGCCCCTACTTATACAGCCCAAAATGCTGTTAGCTTTCCTGGCAACAAGGGTACACTGTCGACTCATATCCCGCTTCTCGTCCACTGTAACCCCTAGGTCCTTTTCTGCAGAACTGCTGCCTAGCCACTCGGTCCCTAGTCTGTAACAGTGCATGGGATTCTTCCTTCCTAAGTGTAGGACTCTGCAATTGTCCTTGTTGACCCTCATGAGATTTCTTTTCACCCAAGCCTCTTTTTTGTCTAGGTTCCTCTGTATCCTATCCCTAACCCCCAGTGTATCTACCACTCCTCCCAGTTTAGTGTCATCTGCAAACTTGCTGAGGGTGCAGTCCACACCATCCTCCAGATCATTAATGAAGATATTGAACAAAACCGGCCACAGGACCGACCAGAGCCGCCCAGAGGATTCAGGGGGCCTGGGGTCTTCGGCAGCAAGCAGTCCCCACCGCCAAATTGTCACCAAAGACCCGTCACTTTGGCGGTGGGTCCCGGAGTGGAAGGACCGCCCCCGCCGCCAAATTGCCAACGAAGATCCAGTACTTCAGCAGCGGGTCCAGGAGCGGAAGGACCCCCCGCCACTGAATTGCCACCGATGATCCGGAGTGGAAGAAGCTCCGGGGGCCCATGCCCCGTGAGAGTTTTCTGGGACCCCCAGAGTGAGTGAAGGACACTGCTCCAGCCACCCCAAATAACTCTCATGGGGTCCCCTGTGGGGCCCAGGGCCTGGGACAAATTGCGTCTCTGGCCCCCGCCAGGGCGGCTCTGGGAACGATCCTTGGGGCACTCCACTTGATACCAGGTGCCAACTAGACATGGAGCTATTGATCACTACCTGTTGAGCCCGACGATCTAGCCAGCTTTCAATCCACCTTATAGTCCATTCATCCAGCCCTTACTTCTTTAACTTGCTGGCAAGAAAACTGTGGGAGACCGTATCAAAAGCTTTGCTAAAGTGAAGGAATAACACATCCACTGCTTTCCCTCATCCACAGGCTCAGTTATCTCCTCATAGAAGGCAATTAGGTTAGTCAGGCATGACTTGCCCTTGGTGAATCCATGCTGACTGTTCCTGATCACTTGCCTCTCCTCTAAGTGCTTCAGAATTGATTTCTTGAGGACCTGCTCCATGATTTTTCCAGGAACGGAGGTGAAGCTGACTGGCCTGTAGTTCCCCAGATCCTCCTTCTTCCCTTTTTTAAAGATGGGCACTACATTAGCCTTTTTCCAGTCATCCAGTTCCTCCCCCAATTGCCATGAGTTTTCAAGGATAAAGGCCAATGGCTCTGCAATTACATCCGCCAACTCCTTTAGCACCCTCGGATGCAGTGCATCTGGCCCCATGGACTTGTGCTCATCCAGCTGTTCTAAATAGTCCCGAACCACTTCTTTCTCCACAGAGAGCTGGTCACCTCCTCCCCATGCTGTGATTCCCAGTGCAGCCATCTGGGAGTCGCCCTTCTTCGTGAAGACAGAGGCAAAAAAAGCATTGAGTACACTAGATTTTTACACATCCTCTGTCACTAGGTTGTTATTCTCCCAGGGGATTATGCCCATCAGTTCCCTGGGGGAATCAATGTCTGCTTTTCTGAAGTCCAGGGTCCATATTCTGCTGCTCTCCTTTCTTCCTTGTGTCAGGATCCTGAACTCGACCATCTCATGGTCACTGCCTCCCAGGTTCCCATCCACTTTTGCTTCCCCTACTAATTCTTCTCTGTTTGTGAGCAACAGGTCTAGAAGAGCTCTGCCCCAGCTAGTTCCTCCAGCACTTGCACCAGGAAATTGTCCCCTACACATGTCTGACAGTCTCGTCCCCCTGGGCCCACGAGCTGAACTGCAGGGCCCCCCCGTGAGCTGTTCCCAGCCAGGGGCTCCCCGTCCACCTGCCCCTGGACCCAGGGTGGAGGCTGGGAGCGCAGGGAACAGCTGCAGCTGATGCTGGACCTCTGGCACTGGCAGGACAAATTCAACCCAGTCCCCGGCCGGGAGCTGTCTGGGGAGAGCAGGAGACACAGCGACAATACTCAGAGAATGAAATCCAGTGGCAAGGAGTCCCATGGGTTAACCCCATTCACACTCGATGAGCGGTTGGAACATCCCCTGGGCAGAGCCCTCCTCTCTCTGTGCCCAGCACCCATACAGCCCCCCGTCCTCAGCCATCATTTTGGGCAGCTCCAGCCACAGCTGATTCATGGGGCGGGTGCCCCCAATGATTCGGGCCCCTCACCCAGCCCAGCACTGTGGAGGGCTGCTGGTGAGGGAGCAGAGGAACCACAGGGAGTTGCCCTCACGGGCCGAGAGCTGTGAACCATTGGCCACCAGGGTGCTGGGATCTGGTAACAGGAATATCAAGAAGCCACTCACATCCTGAGCCAACCTGTCCCTGCCCGGGGGGGGGGAAGAGATGGGGAAATCGGAGCCAGCGCCCACTAGAGGGGAAAGTCCCCATGCCCCATTCCCCACCGCCTACCGATACCTTGGAATAGCTGGGAGTCGCTCCTGTTAGCTTTGGAGATGTTGATTTGCAGAGTCCTCACTGGACACACGGCAACATGTTAGAGTGCCCCCCACTGACCCCACTGCCACACTGCCTGCAACACGGCACCCCCTAGAGCCTTACGCTGCACGTGCACACACAGGGCCCGGCTAGCCGACCTGTAGGAATTCTTGGCCCAGCACCGATACTCCCCAGCGTCCCCTGGGCTGAGATTCAGCAGCTCCAGGGGCCCAGCCCCTCCCTGGCCGGAGCTCAGGGACTCGTTCCCCTTGGTCCAGCTCATGGTGGCCTCGGCTCTGCTCCCAGCCTCACAGCCCAGGCTCAGGGAGTCGCCCTCCTGGGTCTCCAGAGACACAATGTTGTGCTCAGCCTTCAATGGGGCCGGTACTGGAGAAGCCGAGCAGGCAGGTTTTGCCGCCCCCCCCCCAGAGATCCTGTGCCAAGGAGTTGAGATGCAGCGACCTCTGGGGTGGGAAACAGGGGTTGTTTACAAGAGGAGTGTGGAGACATAGCAGCTCTGGGGTCGGAGCACAATCCTGGTGACTTTCCATGGCAGCAGGTCTCTGTTGCAGAGATCAGTCCCTGACCCATCTCCTCCCCACTGCCCAGCGCTCCCTTAATGCCACCCCAGGGTCTGGACACAGACGAACTGGACCTGCTCCCCTCCCGACCCTTTCCACAGCCCAGCAGCTCCCTCGGGCTCTCCCATCTGGGCACAGACCAGCCTGGCTCAGCTGAGCCTGGGGCCTGGCCCTGAGCGCGGGCAGAGCATGACTAGGAGGCGCTCGCTGATTCCCGGGGCTCGCAACACGGACTCTCACCGGGGCGTCCGTTCCTGGTCTGGTTCCCAGTGATGTTGGGGGCCTCGGTCACATCTGTAACACAAACCAGACAGGGGGGATCAGGGGGACTGGACAGCACCAGTGGCTATGCAGGCCCCCCTCACCCAGCGTGGGGACGTAGCAGTTCTGGGGTGGGTGCACAGTCTCGGTGTGTTTCCATGGCAGCAGGTCTCTGTCACACAGATCGGTCCCTGACCCATCTCCTCCCTGCTGCCCAGCGCCCCCTAGTGCCGACCCATGGGCTGGAGACAGAGGGAACCGGGCCCGATCCTCCCACCATCCTCCCTACAGCCTTAAGGTTCCCTGGGCTCTCCCCTCCAGGCACAGACTCGTCTGATCATGGGCGACATATGAACCGCCAGCTCAGGGAGGCCGGCCCCTGGCCCCGCCCCTTCTGCCCGAGGCCCCACCCCCGCTGGAACCCAGAGCCCCTACACCATGGTCGCTGGCCCCCTCCAAGCCAGCCCTGGGCCACCAGAGCCCTGGGCGAGAGGGATGCACGGCACCCGTCTCCTGGAGTCCCAGGTCGCAGGCCGTCCCCCTGTGCCCCTATCCCCAGCCTGAGTCCCAGCGCTACCACGGGGGAACAGGGGAGGATTTGTTTGTGGCTCTAGGTGTTGTTCCCTCTCTGGACGGAGGGAGAGACCAAGCAGGTACAACATCTGAAACTATACCTGGAAGAATAGATCTAAAACCACAGACGTATGTAGGCGAGGAAAGGCGCTAGGTTATCTTGTGGTTTAGCTTGTGAATTTCCCTATGCTACAGATGTAGCTTGATTCCTGTTTTTTGTAACTTGGAAGCTGAGCCAGAGGGGAATCCTCTGTGTTTGAAATCTTTTATTTACCCTGTGAAGTTACCTTCCAAACAGATTTTGCAGGTGTGATTCTTTTTTTATACATATAAACAAAGTTCTTCTTTTAAGAACCTGAGTGATTGTCAGTGTCCTGAAGACAGAGTCTGGTCTGGGCTCATATTAATGTATCAACCAGTTGGTTATCATTCTCCAGCCTCCACAGGAAAGGGGGTGAAGGGGCTTGGGGGATATTTTGGGAGGAGAGGGATTCCAAGTGACCCTTTCCTGGGTTTTTCTATAAATCACTGGGTGGTGGCAGCAATAGCGTCCAAGGACAAGGGAAGGAATTTGTACCTTGGGGAAGAATATAAGCTTAAGGGGTCTTTCATGCGGGTCTGCACATCTGTACCCCAGAGTTCGGGGAACCCTCACAAGCGGTGACTGCGGCTGCTCTTACCTGACACGGAGATCGTGAGCACAGGGTCAGTGCCATTGGAACTGGAGCGGTAAGTGTGTTCTAACAGGCCTTTCTTGAAGCTAAAGACATATCTCCCTGCATCCGTCCGTCGGGCATCACTGATTTGCAGGGAGCAGTCGCCATGCGCTAGATCCCCCGTCAGCCGGAACCAGCCCTGGGTCTCCTGCGACAGGCTCAGGTTGGTGCCACTGCTGGCCACGGGAGGATTATGGCCCACAGTAGCAGGATCCTTGTACCACCATTCGTAGAGCTGGGCTGAGGGATTGTTGGTGTCGTAGGAGGCTGGGTACGTGAAGGTGCAGGGGACGAGAACGCAGAGACCCTCCTGTATGGACACTGACTGAGGCACCGTCAGGTTAAATCCAGGCAGCTGGGACAGGGACCCTGCAGGGGACGGGGAGGGATCGAAGTGGGACCCATAGAGAGCAGAACCCCCCCCCATACTCCCCCCACAGCTCTGCCGGTGCTCCTCACTCCTGACCAACAGCCCCCTGCGACCCCAGCCCTGGGTCCTCAACCAAATCTCTCTCCATTTACTCTCCATCCCTCCCTACATTGAGCCCCCTGCCCCCGCTCCATGTCACTCAGCGCCCCCTAGCACCAAACTGGGGCACTGCGCTCCCCTCCCCCTCTGGCCAGTCTCCCTTTCATGTTCTGGGACAGACCTGGCCCCGCTTAGTGCAGGTTTTGCCCTTCCCCCTGCCCTGGGGCTGCAGGTGCTGCTTACTTACCCCTCCAGAGCAGGGCGAGGATCAGGACCCTCAGCGTGGCAGGACCCCCTGGTCTCCAGGGGGGGCCCTGAGGGGGGAGCTCCCTTTCCCTGGTGTCCTGCTGTGGCAGCAGGGCTCTGCCCATGGCTGGGGCATCCGGCTAGGACAGACCTAGAGACAGATGGGGGTGAGACATTGAGAGCAGAGGCTGTTAGGGGACACAGATCTGCCTGGGGGACCATCAGTGCTGCTGGGCTCTGCAGGGGGTTGATCTGGGGCTGCTGGCAGCGCAGTGACCTCCCCTGCACAGAAAACCCCAAATCACTAGACAGTCCTGAGAGATTGTGGGCTAAAAAAAATCCTTAAATTGGTGGAAAAAAAATGAGATTTTCTTTAAGAATCATGAGAGTGGCCAGAAAATCCTGAGCTGGTGACAGAAGATGGTGGGAAGGCAGCGATGCTCAGTGCCTGCTTTGCTTCAGTCTTCCCACAAAAAACAGCATGTGAGCACGTGACCAGCGAAGTTAACACGGGTAACAAAGGGGAAAAGACGCAGATCGGGATCAGTAAAGAACACGTCAGGGATGTTCTGACCAATTTGAATGAATTCAGATCAGTGGGGCAGGAAGCTGTTCAACCCGGGGGGCTGAAGGAATTAGTGGAAGAAATCTTGGAGCCACTGGCAATAATATTTGCAAACTCATGGATGCCAGGGGAGGTCTCAGAAGACGGGGGAAGGGCTAACAGAGTGGCCATCTTTAAAAGGGGGTAACTGGTTGGGGGCTGGGAGGAAGCGGTTGACATAATATAACTGGACTTCAGCAAGCCTTTTGACATAGTCCCACATGACATTCTCATACGTAAGCTGGAGAAGACTTCTGACGGAACTCAAATGTGAATTTGCAGCACTACTAACTAGCATTTAAATCAGATTTTGTAAGAGATGATTGGAGGAAAGCTAATGTGACACCAATTTTTAAAAAAGTCTCCAGAGGTGATCCTGGCAGTTGAAGGCCAATAAGCATAATTTCAGTGTCGGACAAATTGTTTGAAACTACAGTAAAGAACAGAATGATCAGATGCAGAGATGAACACAATTTGTTGGGAAAGGGTCAAATGGTTTTTGTAAAGGGAAATCATACCTCACCAATCTACCAGAATTTTTGGAGGGAGTCAACAGCATGTGGACAAGGGTGACCCATTCCATGTACTTAGAGTTTCAGAAAGCCTTTGACAAGGTTCCTCCCAAAAGGCTCTTACGCAAAGTGAGCTGTCATGGGATAAGTGGGACGGGCCTCTCCTGGATCAGTAGATGGTTAAAAGATAGCAAACCAAGGATAGGAATAAATGGCTAATTTTCACAGTGGAGAGAGGTGAATAGTGGTGTCCACCAGCGTTTTGTATTGGGACCAGGGCTCTTCAACATATTCATAAATGATCTGGAAGAGGGTAAACGGTGAAGTGAAAAAATTTGCAGATGATACAAAACTACTCAAGATAGTTAAGTTCTAAGCTGACTGCGACAAGCTACAAAGGATCTCTCAGAACTGAGTGACTGGGTAACAAAATGGCAGATGCAATTCAATAAATGCAGAGTAATGCACATTGGAAAACATAATCCCAACTATACATATAAATTGAACTGTTCCCACTCAAAACAGAGATCTTTGAGTCATTGTGGATAGTTCTCTGAAAACATTCATTCAATGTGCAAAGATCATCAAAAAAGGAACAGAATGTTGGGAATCCTTAAGAAAGGGATAGTTAATAAGACAGAAAATGTCACATTGCCCCTATATAAATTCATGGTACGCCCACATCTTGAATACTATATGCAGATCTGGTGGCCCTATCTCAAATTGGAATCGGAAAGGGTTCAGAAAAGGGCAACAAAAATGATTAGGGATGTGGAACAGCTTCCGTATGAGGAGAGATTACTAAATCTGGGACTGTTTAGCTTGGAAAAGAGATGACTAAAGGGGGATATGATAGTGGTCTATAAAATCATGACAGATGTGGAGAAAGTAAATAAGGGAGTGTTGTTTACTTCTTTCCATAACACAAGAACTAGGAGTTCCCAAATGAAATTAATAGGCTGGAGGTTTAAAACAAACAAAAAGAAGTATTTCTTCACACAACGCACAGTCAACCTGAGGAACTTTTTTCCGGAGGATGTTGTGTAGGCCAAAAGTAACACGCTTCAAAAAAGAACTGGATAAATTAATGGAGGACAGGTCCATAAATGGCTATTAGACATGATGGGCAGGGTTGGTGTCCCTAGCCTCTGTTTTCCAGAAGCTGGGAATGAGTGACAGGGGATGGATCACTTGATGATTCCCTGTTCTGTTCATTCTCTCTGGGGCACCTGGCATTTGTCACTGTTGGAGGACAGGATACTGAGCTAGATAGACCTTTGGTCGGACCCAATATGGCCGTTCATATGGAGAAATATGGGCTTTGTGAAACTACCATTGGGTGGATACCTAAATAGTTAAACAACCGCAAAGAATGAGTAACTGTTAATGGAACGATGTGGGATTGGAGGGAGGTCTCAAGTGGGGCTCCACAACCATCTGTTCTAGGTCCCGTGTTGTTTAACATCTTTATCAATGACGTGGATGTAGGACTAGGGAACAGACTAATCAAATCTGCAGATGACACAAAGTTGGGAGGAGGTGCCATCACTTTGGAAGATGGAGCTAAAATTCAGAGGAATCTTGATAAATTGGAGAATTGGGGTGTAGCTGACACAGTGAAATTCATCAAGGATAAATGGAAGGTGCTCCACTTAGGGAAGAAAAACCCAAGCCACAAATACAGGATGAGGAAGAACCGGCTTGGCAGCAGCACTGCTGAAAAGGAGCTGGGAGTTGGGGCAGATCACAGCCTTGACAGGAGTCAGCAATGCGATGCTGTTGCAGAAAGAGCAAATGCATTTTCAGGTTGCATTAACAGAAGCAGAGCATTCAAGTCACGGGAGGTGACAGTACCGCTCTGCTCGCTACTGGCTAGGGCTCAGCTGGGGACTGTGTCCAGTTTCGGTGACCAATGTATAGAAAGGAAGCAGAGAAAGTGGAAAGGATCCTGTGGCGAGGGATGAAGATGATCAGAGGGATGGAATGGAAGCCCTAGGGGCACAGCCTGAAGGAACTGGGCATGGGTAGTGTGGAAAAGAGCTGGGGGAGGGGGACATGATCACTGTTTGAAAGGCTGCCATAGAGAAGCTGGAGAAAAGTTGTTCTCTCTCGCCCCAGAGGGCAGGACAAGGGGCAACGGGTTCAAACTGCAGCAGAGTCGATTGAGATTAAATCTCAGGGAAAACTGCCCAGCTGTCAGAGCAGTCGGATAATGGACCAGACACCCAGGGAGATCGTGGAAGCTCCTTCACTTGAGGGTTTCGAGAGAAGGCTGGACAGCATCTGTCTGGTGTGCTATAGACCCAACAAATCCTGCATCTTGGTAGGGGTTGGTCTAGGTGATTCCTGTGGTCCCTTGTCACTCTGTAGGTCTGTGATTCTAGGATTCGCTAAAAAATCCCGAGATTTAATGTGAACATGACAACCCCAACCCCTCCCTGAAATTTGCTGATAAATCCTGAGGTTTGCTTTAAAAATACCGGAAACCTACTGACCGCTATACTTACCTACATGCCTGATCTTCCATCCAGGACTCACCACACGATCCATTGTCTACAGCTAAGCTCTAAGATACAACCCCATTTGCTCCAATCCTTCAGACAGAGATAAACACCTACAAGATCTCTATCAAGCATTCTTAAAACTACAATACTCACCTGCTGAAGTGAAAAAAGAAACGAGAACCCAGAAGTCACCTCCTACAAGAAAGGCCCAACAAAGAAAATAACAGAACACCACTAGCTGTCACCTTCAGCCCCCAACTAAAACCTCTCCAGCACATCATCAAAGATCTACAACTATTCTGAAAGATGATCCCTCACTTTCACAGATCTTAGGGGACAGACCTGTCCTCGCTTACAGACAAGCCCCCAACCTGAAGCAAATATTCACCAGCAACCGCATATCACTGAACAAAAACACTAACCCAGGAACCTGTCCTTGCAACAAAGCCCGATGCCAACTCTGTCCACATATCATATCACATTCAAGTGACATCATCATAGGACCCAATCACATCAGCCACACCATCAGGGGCTCGTTCACCTGCACATCTACTAACATGATCTATGCCATCATGTGCCAGCAACGCCCCTCTGCCATGTACATTGGCCAAACCGGACAGTCTCTACGCAAAAGAATAAATGGACACAAGTCTGACATCAGGAATCATAACACTCAAAAACCAGTAGGAGAACACGTTAACCTATCTGGTCATTCAATGACAGACCTGCGGGTGGAAATTTGCAACAGAAAAGCTTCAAAAACAGACTCCAAAGAGAAACTGCTGAGCTGGAATTGATATGAAAACTAGATACAATCAATTTAGGTTTGAATAGGGACTAGGAATGGCTGAGCCATTACAAACATTGAATCTATCTCCCCTTGTAAGTATTCTCACACTTCTTATCAAACTGTCTGTACTGGGCTATCTTGATTATCACTTGAAAAGTTTTTTTTCCCCTTACTTAGTTGGTAGGGCAATTCCCACCTTTTCATGCTCTCTGTATGTGTATATATATCTCCTCAATATATGTTCCATTCCATGCATCCGAAGAAGTGGGCTGTAGCCCAGGAAAGCTTATGCTCAAATAAATTTGTTAGTCTCTAAGGTGCCAGAAGTAATCCTGTTCTTTTTAAAAATCCTGAGATTAGCCAAAAATTGTGAGATTTGCTCTAAGAATCCTGAGATTGGCTTTTAAAATCCACAGATTTGTGCTTTGTCTCCCTGCACCCGGTTCTTTGCAGCCCTTTGCCTCATCCACCCGACCTGGGTGCTGGTGCAGTGAGCTGGGCGGGTGTCAGCCTGGATCCCCCATGGCCCATGCACCAGCCCAGAGCAGGGTGGGACGGGCCCTGCTGCCCAGGGCTGTAGGGGCAGGGGCCGGCTCCGTGAGATCCAGCCTCCATCCCCATCCCTGGGTCGGGACCCTGCTCGGCCTTGAGGGGCATCAGCAGAGCTAGGTGGGCAGGGAGCCCAGGGCTGGGATAGCAAGAGGCTGCAGGTGGGGATTGAGGGGTACCCCAGTCTCCACACACCTTCCAGCTCCCTCCCCCCCATTTCCACTCACCCCTAGACCTGCAGAGGGGGGCCCAGTGCCTGGTTCTCCGACCCTGGAGCCTGGGTTCCCCAGGGTTTGTGACTCGGAGCCTTGGGAAGCAGCATGCACAAGAATGTGGAAACAGAAGTGGGTGCGGATGGGAGGGGGTTGGGGGGAGATGCTCTCTCAGAAACTCAAACACCAGCATCCTGCCAACTTCCCCTTCCTCTGGCTGGCCCTAACCACAGCTTCCCTGCAACAGGGGCAGGCTGCATATTGCTTGTGGGGCTGGAAATAGAGCCCAGGAGTCTGGGCTCTGAGCCCCCCTAATCCCCACTCTCCTCCCAGAGCTGGGATAGAACCCAGGAGACTTGACTCCCTGCCTCCACCCTCCACTGTAACCCACTAGACCCTGCTCCCCTCCCAGAGCCAGGGACAGAAAAGGAGACCTGACTCTGAGACACTCTACACCCCGCTCTAGTCTCAGAGCTCTGGATGGACCCAGGAGTCCTGGCTCCCAGCCCCACTGTTATGACCACTCCCCTCCCAGAGTCGGCAATAGAACTCAGGAGTCCTGGCTACCTGCCCCCCGTCCCAGCTCTAACCCTTTATTACTGCATTTACGTGTTACAAAATAATATTTGAACGCTAGCAGCTCACACCTCATATCATATTGTACATGCTGCAGACACTAATCACTCACCCCGAGCTGAGAAGCAGCCGCCTCCAGGAGGGGTGGCTGGGGAACAGCCACAGAGTGACACTGCCCAGGGGTTGCTCACCCAGAGCCTCTGGGGTGGGGTGTCTGGGAACAGCGCACTGGAACAGCAGATGCCCGGTTAGGATGGCTAGTGAATCCCGACTCCAATGGGAAGAGCCGGGTTCGTGAGGAGACCTGCCTGGGATTGAGCAAGCGCGAGTGTCAAGGTGAGGGCTGTGGAGAGATGTGAGATTTCAAGACAGGAAGGGGAAGTCAGGGCATGAATCTGGCCCTAGAGCGTCTTGCAGAAGCCGGTTCCAGTGGCTGGAGATCTTGGTGCCATCGACGCAAGTGGGAGATTGTCACAGACACAGGCAGCTCCCATTGACAGCCAGCTTCTGACCCCACTGCATGGGGGGCGTACTGGCTGGGCGTACTGGCTGGGAGGGTAATGGGGCACAGGGCCCTTCCCCTCTATGGAGCGCTGGCTCCAATCTGCCCCAGGGTGGGTTTGACGCTCTGTATCTCATGGGAACAACCTACAGCCCCATTTTTATCGTTAGATAATGATTGTGTGTATTCAATGCAAAGTTTGTCATTTCGGGTGTCTTCAGAAGGCTTGTGAGGCACTTAGCATTGTTGTTATAGTAACAGTTCTTACAGTAATGTTCATAGAAAAGGGGCACCGGGGTCCTGGGAGGGACACGGGGCCAGCGGCAAGGTGGATCACTTGCCTGAAGAGGGTGCTCCAAGGCTGGCAGAGCTAATGCCCAACAGAGACCAGCAGGAGGCGCCGCATGGGTGAGTCCGCTCTTCTACAAGGGGCCCCAAACTGGACGCAATACTCCAGTTGTGGCCTCCCCAATGCCGAATAGAGGGAATAATCGCTTCCCTCGATCTGCTGGCAACGCTCCTCCTAATACAGCCCAAGAAAGGGCACAAAGCTGACTCCTATCCAGCTTCTTATCCACTGTAACCCCCAGGTCCTTTCCTGCAGAACTGCTGCTTAACCTGTCCATCCCCAGCCTGTAGCGGTGCATGGGACTCTGCACTTGTCCTTGTTGAACCTCATCAGATTTCTATTGGCCCAATCCTCCAATTTGTCTTGGTCACTGTGGACCCTATCCCTACCCTCCAGCGTATCTACCACTCCTCCCAGCTCAGTGTCATCCGCAAACTTGCTAAGGGTGCAGTCCACACCATCCTCCAGATCATTAATAAAGATGTTCAACAAAACCGGCTCCAGGACCGACCCCTTGGGGACTCCGCTTGATACCGGCTGCCAACTAGACATCAAACCGTTGATCACTACCCGTTGAGCCCGACAACCTAGCCAGCCTTATATCCTTATAGGCCATTCATCCAAACGATACTTTAACTTGCTGGCATGAATACTGTGGGAGACGGTATCAAAAGCTTTGCTAAAGTCAAGATATATCATGTCCATTGCTTCCCCCATATCTCATCATAGAAGGCAATCAGGTTGGCCAGTCATGACTTGCCCTTGTTGAATCTATGTTGACTGTTCCTGATCACCTTCCTCCCCTCAAGTACTTCAAAATGGTTTCCTTGAGGACGTGCTCCACGATTTTTCCAGGTACTGAGGTGAGGCTCACTGGCCTGTAGTTCCCCGGGTTCTCCTTCCCTTTTTAAAAGATGGGCACTATATTTGCCTTTTTCCAATTCTCCGGGACGTCCCCCGATCCCCATGAGTTTTCAAAGATAATGGCCAATGGCTCTGCAATCACATCAGCCAACTCCCTCAGCACCCTCGGATGCATTAGATCTGGTTCCACGGATAAGTGCATCTCCTGCTTTTCGAAATAGTCCTTAACCTGTTCTTTCACCTCCTCCCCATGCTGTGCTGCCCGGGAGTTGACCTTGTCTGTGAAGACAGAGGGATAAAAAGCATTGAGTACTTCAGCTTTTTCCACATCTGTCACTAGGTTGCCTCCCCCATTCATTAAGGGTCCCACACTTTCCCTGACCTTTTTCCTTCTTGCTAACATACCTGTAGAAACCCTTCTTGTTACCCTTCACATCCCTTGCTAGCTGCAACTCCAGTTGTGTTTTGGCCTTCTGATGACACCCCTGCAAGCTCGAGCAATATTTTTATACTCCTCCCTAGTCATCTGTCGAAGTTTCCACTTCTCACAGATCTTGCGAGACAGACCAGTCCTCGCTTACGGACAGCCTCCCAACCTGAGGCAAATACTCACCAGCAACCGCACACCATAGAACAGAAACACTAACCCAGGAACCTATCCTTGCAACAAAGCCCGATGCCAACTCTGTCCACATATCTATTCAAGTGACGTCATCATAGGACCTAATCACATCAGCCACGCCATCAGGGGCTCGTTCACCTGCACATCTACCAACGTGATATATGCCATCATGTGCCAGCAATGCCCCTCTGCCATGTACATTGGCCAAACCGAACAGTCTCTACGCAAAAAATAAATGGACACAAATCTGACATCAGGAATCATAACATTCAAAAACCAGTGGGAGAACACTTCAACCTTTCTAACCACTCAGTGACAGACTTGAAGGTGGCAATTTTGCAACTTCAAAAACAGACTCCAAAGAGAGACTGCTGAACTTGAATTAATATGCAAATTAGATACAATTAACTTAGGTTTAAACAGGGACTGGGAATGGTTGAGTCATTACACTAATTGACTCTATTTCCCCATGTTAAGTTCTCCTCACACCTTCTATGGGTCATCTCAATTATAACTTCAAAGGTTTTTTTTCCTCCTGCTGATGGTAGCTCATCTCAATTGATTGGACTCTTACAGTGGGTACGGGTGTGTAGCAGGGTTGCCCCTGTTCCGGGGTTTTAAGGGGGTTTAAATAGTGGCCTGACAGGGCTGAGCTGATTAGGGAAGTGGCTGCAGCTGGGGGCCACGCCCCAAACTGAGGAGCAGGGCCTTATAAAAGGCAGGGAAGCCAGGAGCCCACACAGTCTCTCTCTGCCTCCAGAGTGAGATGGGCCTGGCTGCTAGAAACTAGAGAGAAGGTACCTGAGTGAAGCAGGGCTACGGAAGGCTGAGTAGCTGGGGAGCTCCAGCTTGGAAAGCCCCAGGCTGCAGCCTAGCTAT
>ML206649.1:0-25593 GCA_004028625.2 Cuora amboinensis
CCTCTAGGCAGCCCTGCCAACCCCTCCTCCCAGCCCCAGCCCGGCCCCCTTACCATGCAGCTCAAAGCGGCAGGAGCTGCAGAGCTGTGTTGGTGCTGGCGGCTCAGCACGCTGCAGCTCTGCAAGGGGGAGGGGAAGCAGTGGAGGGGCTGGGGGAGCCTCCCCAGCTGGGAGCTCAGGTGGGCCAGACAGGACAGTCCCACAGGCCAACCAGAGTTTGTCCACCCATCCGCCCCTTTAGCAACCAGTTCTACACCCGTTTCTGAATTTAACAACCAGTTCTTGCGAACCGGCTCCAGCTCAGCACTGGACATAACCCAGCCGCCTCCTGCCCCCTTGCTACAGCATGGGCAGGAAAGGGTTAAGCCTCAAGGATGCATTGGGCACCAGGGCCCAGGGAACCTGACTGCAGGGGCTTCCGCGAACCAGGCCAGAGGGGAAGCTGAGCAGGGGAGGGCGTCTAGAGGACAGAGGGGCAGGACCTGGGGTGGGTGGAAAGCGAAAATGGTGCAAAGCCCCTGGGGCTGCTGTGGAGCCTGCAGGTTCACGGCACGACCAAGCTGGAAATCGCATCCCCCCCAGCAGGGGGCTCTGCTGACGGACCAGCAGGGGGAGCAGCTGGCTCCACACACTGCAGCTTTGCTCAGCTGCCAGCCTTGCACCGCCCCTCCCTCCACCCCAACGCTGGTGGGTGGCTGGTAAGCAGGGATCCGGCCAGCAGCAGGACTTACTAGTACTGATGGGGGCGGGGGAGACAGAAAATATGGGACAATTTGCCTGTTTTTTTAAGAAAAAAGTCAGGACACCTGCAGGAGGGCTTAAATATGGGACTGTCCCTTTAAAAAACAGGACATCTGGTCACCCTAGTCTTAGAAGTTTTAGGCATGCACCTAAATTGAGTGAGAGACTCTTGAGCTAAGACTGATCTGAATTTTAGTCCCCAGAAGGCTTGTAGGTGCCATTCCCTCTCTAGGGATAACACTTGAGTGACTGAGTCCCTGGAGCAGCGATCACAGCCTTGTTTCCATTCCTATGTGCACAGAAAGAAGTTAGAAGAATCCATAAACCCTAATGACAGGTTTCAGAGTAGCAGCAGGTGTTAGTCTGTATCCGCAAAAAGAACAGGAGTCCTTGGGGCGCACCTTAGAGATTAACACATTTATTTGAGCATAAGCTTTTGTGAGCTACAGCCCACTTCATGGGATGTATGCAGTAATTACCACTACAAACAGTTCTTTTTCTCTCCTGCTGGTAATAGATCACCTTAACTGATCACTCTCGTTAGTGTGTGTGTGGTAACACCCATTGTTTCATGTTCTCTGTGTGTATATATCTTCCTACTGTATTTTCCACTGCATGCATCCAATGAAGTGGGCTGTAGACCACAAAAGCTTATGTTCAAATAAATGTGTTAGTCTCTAAGGTGCGCCACAAGGACTCCTGCTCTTTTTGAGTAAACCTTAAGAAACACTTTTACAGGGGGCTGTATCTTGGGAACCCCTTTGTCAAATGGTCCTAAATTTGGTTTACTAACTCTCACCAGCACCTCCATGAGGCATGCCAAATATCAAGACAGTGCAATTAACTGTACAGATTTTATAGCACTTAGACTAATCAAGCATTAAACAAACCTGGTCTAAAATTGCTGCTTCTGCACATGACACTAAAGCTGTTCCCAAACTGGCCACCAGAGTGTACCTTTCAATGGAGATTAGGAGAACCCCTTTCCTCCAGACTGAACAAGATTACAATCCATGTGCTGATAATAAACTAACCTTAATGAAAGCACAGGCCTCTCCTTCATTAGTCCAGTCTGGAGCACTACTTTAGCTTTTAAAGTTTGAAAGAAGCAGCTGGTTCAGGAAGGATACAATAGTCTGTCAGAGAGCAGTCAGTCTACAGCAACTGAGTATAATCAGACACCTGTAGCAGCCGGGCTCATCTTTTCTGAACTAATGGCAAATCCAGCTGTTCCTCCTAATTTTTTAATCACTGGAAGTTTTGAATTGGCTTTTTTTTTTTGCTTACTGTACTTAACTCAGGTAGGCAGTACAACTGCACAGATGAATGTCGAAGTTGGCCAAGGAGGCTGAGGCAATACGAGATGCTGAGAAGTGTGTGGAAGGAGAGGTGGGAAGGAAGAGACAGAAAGCAACTAATAGAAGAGAGCAAATGTTTATTTAAAAGTAGAAAATCTAGCCCCATACTTGATGGGTAATAGCAAGTTGTGTATAAACCAAGCCTGCAATGCAGGCAGCCTTGCCACGCTGTAACTCAGTAATGGTGGTAACTCATGGGTCTGTAGTTAAAACACATACTATCTTGTTGCTGTTTAGTCAAAGTAAATAGATTCCCCCCGCCCCCATTTTATGATAAGGAAAAAGGGATTGCTAAAAACATAAGCATTTGAAAACGCTGGCAGAATTACCATGTTGGGTCTGCTATAGAACCCATCAGCAACAGAGAGGAGGCAGAGCACAATTGGGACTGGTAAAATATATAGAACTCCCTGTTGTACCTGAGCAATCCAAAGCCACCCGGCTTTTTTAGAGAGCAAATGCTATTGCCATCTGAGAGTTATTCAGAGACCAACGTGAAGCAGATCGGGACTAAAATCCACAAAGGCACTGTCAACAGGACAGGTTATTGCCTGGTAGACCTGACTACCACAGACATGAGGGAGGGGAGGAGACAGAACACAGCAGTTCTTCAGACACAGATACTATAAATGCTGCACATTCTGGGTTTCACAAAGTGCAATCAAAGACTTTTTTCCCTTTCAGGAACCCAAGCCCAGCTTATGCCCACTACAGTACCTTCATTTCCAATGGTCTGTCATTCTCTCCCATACTCTGCTCTCAGGCTCTGTCCAGCCTTCCCTTTTATACTTGTCACTCTCCACACTCCAAGCTTTCTCTAAGTCAGCTTCAGAAAAACAGCAGCAGCAAACACTCTCTTCCACATGTCTCTCCACCCAGCCCCCTACCATTCCCAACAGCCTCTGAGGGGACTGTAGTTTATTAGAGCCAGCTAGACTACCGACAGCTGCCTTGTTTAATTTGTCACAGGGAGTGAAGCATTGCATGCCTAACTGTCAGGTGTCCTGCTGCCCTGTGGAATTCACAGCCTTGAATTAGGTGCCTAAAAATGGGATTCACAAAAGCCAGCAACAACTCCAACAGGAGAGGCTGAAAGAGCCTCACCCCAGAATATCCAATAGGCTGGGAGTTAAAGGCATGCACCCGGGACACAAAGTTTCAAGTCCCTGCTCCAAATCCAGCAGCAGGGGGATTTGAAAACAGGTGTCCCACATCCCAGGTGAGTTCCCAGCTACTGAGCTACTGGTTATTGTAGTACACGTGCCAGCCAGTCAGCCTGCCCCAAAAATTGCTCATCTGGTCACCCTTGTTCTCTTTTGTGCTGGTGAGGCATGCTCTGAGAATGCCTACTGGATCAGGCGCTGCAGCCAAGACTGGCAGGGAAACACCCAGTTTGAGAATCCAACCAGGTCTTAGGCATCCCACTACAGTACCAAGAAGCTTGGTGTCATCGGGATTTAGGCAGTTTTGTGTATGCCCACTGGCGGAAACTGAGGCAACTAAGGGATTTTACTAGCAGACATTTAGGTGCCTAGAGGGTTAGGCAGCAACTGAACAGGGGCTTTAAGAATCTCAGGGGCACAAAGTGGTGGTTCAGCGCCTAAATACCTTTGTGGATTTTATCCTTGATGGTTTTAGCCCAGCTCTCTGGGGACACTAGTTCCCATCACAAATTACCCTGGACTGCATGGGCATGGTGGGGGTGTTACCGTCACATCCGTGTACAGAAGAATATTAATAGTGAAGTGTGGGGAAGCTTGTACTTCAGCACCTCAAGTTGTTCTCCCTTCATGGATAGGAAATTTCCCTCTGCAGTACTGTCAAGCCAGCAACCTTCATAAAGAATAAAGGCACTTGCAAGAGACTGAATGAGTATTTCTCTTCCTGTGGCTTTTGCTAAATTGTAATGAGCCTTTGCTGCTGATTGCGCTTGTCTGATCAAAATCTGCTCTAATACTATCTAATACCAAACTTCTGTGTGTGTGTGAGATTTCCAGAACGGGGAGACCACTACAGATGTGACTCCTGCACTCGAAGGAAAGCAAAAAACATGCTGAGTGGGATATTTCTGCAGTGAAGACCAGTGTTTATTAGACTGGTGTTTGGGACAATTGTGGCTGCAGAGTGAACAGCCAATCTTCTTCAGTCTTCTTTGCTGAGCCTTCCCAGAGATGGTGGACTAGATCCTCAGCTGTTGTAAACTGGCATAGCTCCACTGAAGTCAGTAGGGCCATGCCAATTTACACCCTCTGAGGATCTGTCATCCTGATTACAATCATTTTTCCCTCACAGGCCTAACACTGTGAGGTGCTGAGTGCTTACAGCCCCAGGGCTGGTAACTTAAAGTACCTTTTTTTTTTTTTGGAAATATCTGGCAAAGAATAGAACAGGAGGTGAATAAAATACACAAGATCAGGAAAGGTTTTTTAAAATGATTTTTTTTAAAGAAACTGCATACATCAGAGACAAACAATAATTTAAATACCATGCAGTTTCAGTATGTACAAAATCTAGGACACAGAGATCCAGTTTACTTTTTCTTCTAGTTATTTACACTGTTTTCATACAGTCATAATCTGTTAAATTACAATACTGGAAGAGCACATGATTGACAGTCACCACATTCACTCCTATACAAAGACACTATGTACATACACCTGGATATCAGCTGGAAAATGCAACTGGTTCTGGAGTATATGAGATGCATGGAAAAGCAGTTAATGTACCCTTCACATACTTTGTTTTTATAGAAGTGATACTAAATCACTGGGTGAGCAGTGGGAAAGATCATTTATAACCATTTCTGTTGGCCAAGTTTTCATCCTTTTCTTCCATGGATATTTGTACAAAGTGGGTTTATTTGCAGGAACATTGGGGGATGGATGTTCTGCGTGTCATAACCCTATTTGCATGTGAACCTGGGTATCTGTGTTTGAATGCAAGTATTTGCTGGTCATTTCTGGAAGTGCTCTCCTTCTGTTTATAAAGTTTCAGCTGTCCAGTCGGCATGCAGAAGCAGTAACATGTTATTCAGGTGACCAATCACACCTGATGAAGAGAGAATAGTCAATGACAAAGTGAAGTGCTTGCATGTAACCCTGAGGTTGAAACCTCTCAAGGGTTCATTGAACAACTACAAATAAATAAATTAGTAAAAATAGAAGCCTATTATTATTATTCACTATTTTTCCTGGTAGCGCGTCCTAGGGACCAGATGCACAAAGATGGTACAGGCCCTGCCCCAAAGAGTTTATATATACCCTGAAACCTACTCCGATCTGAAATGGATAATGCACAGTACATTGTTCACTATGAATAGTTCACTCAGCTCTATTTTACACTATTTCCGGCCTGGAGGTGGAGGAATAGATGTCACCATCACTTCTCAGTAGTTTGTGCGACTTTCTCAAACTAAGCAAAACATTTAGTTAGAAGTTTTATGATTTTTACCACAACTCCTTGTGTTTTACCCTTCAATTTTCCACTAATATTTTCAATAAGTTCTAGAGCAGATGTTGCATTACACCTTGTAGGTATTAACATTGATTCATTAGATTATTACCAATATATTTTCTTTTTCACCATTGGCATTTTTTCCTCCACATAGTTTTTAGCAATCAATGATGAGTAGATAAAAATTTTGCTCTCACCAACCTATTTTTGTTTCTTTAAGCCAGTTAAAGTGAAGTATGTGCTATTATGATTATAAATCCTTCTAATACAAATGAAACTCATAGCTGATAACTGAACATTCAGTAGAAAAATTATCTGCTTTATTATTAGCTTTACTTGGTCAATTTTTTTTTAAGAAAAGCTCACTCCTTTTTTCAGATGGAATCCCAAGTACAGTAACTCAGTGGACATGGCTTTAGCAGAGTATTGATGGGAAAAGCATTTCAACTTCTGCAGAAAATAGATTTTTTTTTTTAAATAGTCTGCCCTCATTTTTCTCTTAAACGTCCATGAATGTCAATTGGAGTGATGTAAGTAAACTGAGGGCACAATGCAGCGTTCAGTCACCAACAAGTCACCTTTCAGGAAGATGCCTTGTCAGTGCATTACTCCTGCTAAACACCCAAACATCCTTAGGCTCGGGGGAGAAGAAATGTCAGCTGTGTAACATGGACTGATGCTGCTACGCTGGGCATTTCACCTGGATTCCCCTGCAATGTGCTGTAGCTCATGAGAAATATGGCAGTTCCACTGTTTCAGATCAGAGCGGAACTGCAATGTCTTCTGCTAGAATGTCAGGCAAATGGAAGAATACCTCAAGCGCCTTCCACATCTTGTCTCAGTGCCGAGCAAATCCTGAAAAAAACTTCCTGGGAGTTCAGTGGGATCTGGCTTTATTCCTTATCTCCAGCAATATTATGACCATATCCAGAGCGAGGTCTCTACTGTAAACTAGAAAACCACTGAGCAGGGCCAGTTCAGTCCGGCTGCCTGACCTGCAGGTGTACCGGGGGTTGCGGCATGGCCCTGACACAAAAGGGACAGGTTGTATTGCTACACTGGCATTTCCTGTGTACACTCCTCCACCAGCAGCTTAGTGTTGCCTGAGAGGTCTGCAGTGATAGCAACAGCTTGATGCCTATCCCCTTATCTCAGCATCTCATTCCTCCTGTTTAACAAGAAACCCAAATCCACCCGTTCCTTAATGCTTCCCACCAACACACAAGTTCTGAATACTCCAATTTCTGTCGCTGCTGCTTCCTCAGCCCTCCCATCTGACTCAACCTCAGACAACCAGGCAGAGAAGCCAGGACATGTGGGCAGCCGTGGGAGGTCACATTCTGAATCCCGGGGCTTGCAGCTGTTTGAAGCAGCCATGTCACCGGGCCATTTCATAATGCAATGTGCACATACAAATGCCAAGACCTTTGTTTTCTTCTTTCAAGCCATGTGAGAGAGTGAATTTAATAATATGCACACGTGTGGTTTCAGGGAAAAAACCCTGCAGCAATATGTGCTAGGCGGATACCTGCTCTGCTGTTCATGCACCGTGCTGATAACTCTGAACATCAGGTTCTCGCTACTGGTGAACTCTTGTCTGAGGAACTGCATTGTACTTCCCCACTAACTTTAATCTGCAATGTCCTGCAGTCACGTCAGTTAGAACTGGTCACTGGCAGATCATATTTATACAGAAGGCAGGGCTTCCTCTGTCTAAGATAAATCTTCTCCCGGAGTGTATTGGGATTATTATTTTCTTTTGACAAGTCCAGGTAAGTATATCCTGTGTGTGTGATGAGGATGCAGGATTCACTTTTATTTTTAGGCTCTTGTGAAACCACCAAACAGTGCCAGGTAATAACTTCAAAGACCTATTACCTCAAATAGAAACGAGGCAAAAGGGCAACAGTCAGTACTTTGGCTCCTGTGGGAATGGCTGAGGTGCTCTTTGCCCTCCACCGTGTAACAGATGTTCACTATTCCCCAAATGCTCACTCATAAGTCACATGGGTGACCTCAGATGAGACTGAAACGCTTCCACTCTTCTCAGATACGGCCCAATCCTGGCAGGTGCTGATCAGCCTCAGTTCCTTAATGAAATCAATAGGCATTATTCTGATGTCATTTACATGGGCTTTATACAAATGTAACTTCACTGAGTTAGATGGGGATTGCTGCTGATTTACACCAGGGCAAGTGGGATGAGAAACAGGTCCAAGAGGAGCTGAGTGTGCTCTGCACATAACTGGACACATAATATACACCCGTTAAAGCAACCTCAATCTGATGCTAGTCTGAAATCAATGGAGGGGGTGGGTATTGTATTACCAGGGCACTCCAGGGAAGAATGGGAGGAAGGGTGAGTGGTTGTGTGTGCACGTGAACTCCTGCAAAAGATACCGTTGTCATAGAAAACCTTGGCCTCCCTGCACAGACTTTCAAAAGCAAAACAACATTTGATATTATTCCACAGTCATGATCCAGAGCATTGCAATTTACAGTAATGTTACTTCAGCGTTTTGGCCCATTTATATAGAGTGCAGCAGTATATTTTCTCATAAGGGATGGAATCACAGACATTTGTTTCCAGCTTGTTAGGTTTATATTGTGTCAGGGCTGGACGCTGCAAGGGGCTGAACCCTCTGGTCCTGATCCAGCAAAGCACTTCAGCATGTGCTTGACTTTAATTAAGCATCTGAATAATCTCACTGGTTTCAAAGTGGCAACTCCCATGTTTAATTAAAGTTAAGCAAATGCTTAAGTGCTTTGCTGGGTCAGGGCTAGAGTGATCATCCCCTTGCAGTACTGAGCCATAAGTGGCCATTTTAACAGTTAAAAGCATGCCAGTATAAAAAAGCCTCTGGGTTTTTGCCTATTGCCTTGGTTCTAAATACAGCAGACAATTCTGAGCCATCCATAACAATACAATAGTATATTTTTGTTACACCAGAACCAAGATTATTCTCAATATGATTGAAGTGCAGGCCTTTACATGCCCAATCTGCCCCTTAAAAATCTCATACATCCAGAATAATACATATCCCAGGGATACCTTATTGGAATCCAGACCTTTGACCTGATTCACTGCTGCCTTACACCTGTGTGAACTGGAGGGAAAACCCAGCTATTCTGATTTGATTGTGCTCTACACGCCTTTACAATTACTAGGCACAGGTGCAAATGACCACACAAGGTCAAGGCGGTGCCTTTTGCTTGTTATTTACCAATATTATAGTTACTTAATGTTTGTGGAGTCATAATTAGGTTTGGAAAACAAAAAGTTGATTGAGCGAAGCCACCCTTCAGTAAGGAATGCTGTTCTTGTTCTTGTGGTGATGATCACCCAGTCACAAACTCCTCCAGGGAAAGTGAATTTCTTTTTACTTGGAAAGCGGGCAGGTCCTGAGAGCAGTTCTCCTCCCTCATTGTCCTTCTAAGGTGCTCCTAAACTGAATGAAGTGTTTGGACTAAAAGTGCTTTAACGTGGTTGCAGGCCTCTTGGAGGCTTCACCCAGCACAGTCATTCCCAGACCATCACCAAGTGCCTCAGTTTTCTTTGGAGTCAGGCGACAGATGCTTGCAAGGATGGGGGTGACTGAAGACAGAATGGACGCATTACCAGCTGGGCTTGGACAAATATGGTGAATCCACATGCCAGGAAGTCATAAACATAGATGCCAGCTCTTGGTATGATTCCCACCAGGGGTATTTTCTATTATCGAAGCTTGTGCCAGCAGGTCTGATGTAGCAGTACCCATCACATGTAAGTACAATTTCCATTTTTGCTTCTCCCCCCCTTATTTTCATTTATCTCTTTAATTTAATTATTTTAAAAAGGCAGTTCAGAAGATTTACATTGTACGTAACAGGAAGTGAATAATACCAGCACTTACGGTTCTTTTTAGTTAGGTTTTAAAGACGGCATAGTAGTCAAGTAGAATTGAACTGCTACGGTCTATGAAACCTAAAAGAGAAAGGATGAATGAAAAATTCAATACTTTGCAACAAGCTTGTTCTCACATACATATTATGTGTCATCAAAGAGGTGGCATTATTTAGTGGTTTAAGTCAATGGCATTGGACACCAGAATTCCTGGGCTCTGTTTTCAGCTCAGCTATTGACTCACTATGTGATCTTGGAAAAGTCATTTAAACTTCCCTGTTCCTCAATTTATCTATCTGAAAAAAGGAGTTTAGCAACATTAACACTTACCCAACTCACCGAGTTGTTATAAGGCATTCAGGGTCTGATGCAAAGCCCACTGAAGTCAATGAGTGTTTTTGGATCAGAACTTTAGGGCCTGTTTACACACCAATTACTCCAGAATAGCTATTCCAGAATAACTCCTCATTGTGGACACTCTTATTCCAGAATAAGCGTGTTGACAAGTAGTTATTCCAAAATAGCTATTCCACTTTAAATTCACGGCCTACCTTACTCCAAAATAATTTTAATTTGCAGGCAAGCCCTCAGATCTTCAAATAATAGACTCGACATACTTTGAATGTATTAAGGCTATATTTTAGTCACAGATATTTTTAGTAAAAGTCATGGACAGGTTACGGGTAGTAAACAAAAATTCACGGCACATGACCTGTCCATGACTTGTACTATATACCCCTGACTAAATCCTGGGAGTGGGAGGGGGCCACGGGTGCTGGGGTCAGGTAGCCCAGGACCCCTACTGGTGCTCGGGGGTGGCGGGAGTTGGCAGGGCTGGCAGGCTCCCTGTCTGACTTCGTGCCTCTCCAGAAGAGGCAACATCCTCCTCCCCCAACTCCTAGGCGGAGGCGTGGCCAGGTACTCTGCGCACTGCCTCTGCCCTGGGTGCTGGCTCCGCAGCTCCCATTGACTGGGAACTGTGGCCAATGGGAGCTGCGGGCAGTGTCTGCAGGCAGAGGCAGCATGCAGAGCTACCTGGCCACACCTCTTCCTAGGAGCTGAGGGATGTCGCCGCTTCTGTGGAGCCCCCCCACAAGGTAAGTGCCGCCCAGAGCCTTCACTCCCTCCCGTGCCCCAACTCCCAGCCCTGAGCCCCCTCAAACACCCAAACTCCTGCTGCTGCTGGGGGCACGGTGGCCCAAGACTGCCCCAGCAGCGGCTGGCCCGGGGGCTGCCTGAGCAGCTCGGGCAGCCCCTGGGCCAGCTGCACCGGCCACTGCAGAAGGCCCGGAGGTTCCAGAAAGTCACTAAATCCATGAGTTCCATGACAGACTCACAGCCTTAATTATTATTCATTAACGTTTAAGTTTAAAGAGACATTTGAAGTTAAATGTGCAGCTTCTCTGCAGGGACTGTTTTGCAATGTATCCAGAGTAGGGTGACCAGACAGCCCAATAAAATCGGGACTGTTCCGATTTTTAGGCGTTTGTCCTGCATCCCGATTGATGTTTGGTTGGGATGCAATTTGTCCCGATATTTCGCATTCCTGGTTTTTTTTGTCCCCTGTTGGTGGGACTCCGGGACTCCGTTCCTTCCCCTCCCCCCTGCCGGCAGGACTCCAGGACTCCACACTTTTTTTTTTTGCTCTGTCGGTGGGACTCTACTCTCTCTCTCTCTGCCTGCGGGACTCCGCTTTTTTTCCCTTTCTTCCCCCCCCCCCCCAATGTGTCCCGATATTTTCTTCATCCCATCTGGTCACCCTGATCCAGAGGCTTTTGTTTCCAGTTATGTATGTTTGTTTTTTTAAGTGTTGGTCTTTAACTCTACCATCAGCTAAAGTATCCATCCTTCTAGAAGAGCAAGACTCATATCCTTTACCCAGCATGTGTGTCATTATCCTAATGACAAAAATAGATCATTACCCTGCTAATGATTTTATAATGGTGACTTATCTGAGTTTAAGAGAATTACTCTTTCATGTAAGTGTGTTTCATTTATGTGGATATTTTTTGGTTAGACAAACAGCTCCAACAACCCTGTTGAACTTTAGATGAACCTTTCTCCCGCTTCCAGTATGCTGGGCTTAGCTTTCAGTGAGCCCAGGGCTAGATTTGAATGAATCAGACCCAGCTTATGGATTCAAATGAGAATCAGACAAAATTTAAGAGATTTCAGATGAATGGTCTCCTCAAGATTTGGAAATAAAGCAAAATTCTGGATGCAAACCCACATGAACCCAACTGAAAGAAGGCTCATGCGGATCCCCCTGCAAACTAAAATTGCTAAATTTCACAGGTATGTCTGCACTCCAGTGCGCTGCCGCTGTGCCATTGTAGTTCTGTAGCGTAAACACTTACTACAGCGATGGAAGGGGTTTTTTCCACCGCTGTAGTAAACCCACCCCCTCAAGAAGCAGTAGCCGGATAGTAGAATCCGTCTTCTGATCTAGCTGTGTCTACACTGCAGTTAGAAATTTTTCACAAATCTGAGCGATGTACCTAGGTGAACCTAAGTTTTAGGTGTAGATGAAGCCACATGCTTCTAGACTTAATGCCTGATCTTGTGAGTTGCTGAGCACTCAATGGAAGCTGACAGCGCTTGGCACCAGTTAGAATCGTAACCAGTTACAGGTATCTCACATCTGGAGGCTGAATTTAGCAGGACAAACTCAACTCTAGTGTAAATCCATTGAGATGTCAAAAGATTAGGTCAGAGATGATTATGGACCGTAGTGTGCAACTACTAAACTGGAACTGGCCTAAGATTTCATGCTTCAAAGACAGCTGCTTGTCTCTTGCAAATGACTGCCCTGCACCTTTAAAAGGGGCAGCTCAGCACCTGAAGCTTTCCTTTTTACACAGACTAAAGCTGAAGTAGGACCCACCCTTCCTCCCTTTTAGGTGGTAAAATACCAGGTTTGGTCAACACCTGCTGTGGGCATTATGCTAGCCACCCCTTTTTTAGGGGGGCTGGGAAGGAATATTTCCCTTACCACCATATTGGCTTGGGTGTAGTTGGGTTTTTTTTCCACCTTCCCCACAGTGGGTTTCAGGAAGAGGTCTATTCATGCATGGTGTGATAAGCGGTAGGCTATATGTCACAACTCATTATTTAAGTGTAGGGCGGATGTCCAGTGCAGGTACTCCATAGGAAAGGTATACAGTGACAGAATAAATGGCTTGGAAAAGAACTTCAAAAGAGGTGTTCATTAAAGGAACGAACAGGGAGAGGTTGGGGACTCCTCTGATTGGTTCGGCAGGGAGCCAACCTCCCATTATAGCCCACCTTAACCTTCCTACGAGGTGGGTGTGTGGATGGTAAGGTCCCGGAAATGGATTTGCTGGAGGGACCTGGAGGGAAAAAGCGGGGGAGCTGGTAAAAGCCCCCCCCCCCAGCTAATTACAGAATAAACATGGGGTTACCTGCACTGTACACTGTTATCTACCAGGTAGTCTCAGACATTTAATAATAAAGTTGTGGCCTGATTAAACCCATGTCAAATGTCTCCTCTTCTTCTTTAGGCATAGCCAGACAACACACACATGCATTCTTATTTGTTACTATTTGACTCCTTTTTCCACATCTTTAAATAATGTGGTGCTAGCTGGTGGATCATTTCTGCAAATGAATGTGTGAATAAACTATGCAATAATTTTAACACAATTATAATGTATGTAAATAAAGATCCACATGATGCAAAATTAATTCAGCCTTATGCTTTTCCAGGGCATTCCTAAAGTACTAACTGAAAGAGATTTGCACGAGACCTCTTTCTTGAAATGAATTCCTACAATGGTTATTTGAAAAAAAAAATCTATGAAAAATAAATGTAAGTGAATCTAGTGTAGGACTTTACTAACCACAGAGAGCCTGATTTTCAGAGGTGCTGAGCACCTGCAGCTCTCATTGACTTCAGCTGGATTTCCAGGGACTTAACACCTCTGAAAATTACAGAATAGAAGCAGCATGGACAATGGTGAGGCAAGCTTCCCAATCCACCAATGTGCCTCAACCCTGAATTGTTATGGATGAGCGTGTTAGTTCTGGTTCCTGGCTCATTCAGTTCAGGGCTTTTCTGCCCACACTGCCTACAAGGATATGAACGAGTGCCAATTATAACGCTGAGTTTGATATTTCCTCCTAAATTGCCTATGGAAAGAACTGAAACACAGCAATAGAATAACCTGAGCATTCTATATGATTTGTGTTCACATTGCAGTGCATGAGCATCCTACAATGTATGAGCTCTGCAATAGGAAATGCTGTTATAACCTTTCTGCTTTCCTTTTCCTTCCAGACACAAACACCATTTATTTTAGATACCAGAACAAGTGAAATGCAAAATGACCAGCCTGCTAAACAAGCAAAATAAAAAATAAGAGATTAAATATTGTTACAGAAATGACACACAACTGCATACAAGCCTGTAATCTTGACAGGCGTATGTCTTGAGTGGTGGGTTGATTGTGAATGCTGTTTGTGTGTGGCTATGTATTTGGTGTGTGCGTGTTTGGGAAAGAGGATGCCTATATGTTTTGGAAATCAGCATTATTAATTGTTACTCTTAAAACAAACAAACAGAAAAGTCTCATCCAACCTTGTTAGATGCTTGCTTAATTCATGAACCTCCATTTCAGTGCTTTTAAATTCATTGAGCTCTTTTCGAATGGCTGCCTGCAAATGACAAAGAAACCAGTAAATATGCAAATAAAAGAGATCAAAATAAGCTCACTTTTTATTCAAAATGGTATATTTGCTTAACAAGCAGGAAAGAGGCCATAAACGATGTTCTCACAGGTAGAGGAGAAAGCATATACAAGGCTCTTTAAAATATTTCTTAAAAAAAAAGAGAGAGAAACCCAATCTAAAAATCACATGAAGACAAGAGCAGAAGAATGTTTCAGTGAGCTGTATCTATTTTAAGGGGAGCTTATTTGTAAACAATGCTGACATAGGTCCTAGTTCTGGTCCCTCAAATAAATACCCCCGAAATGGGTGCACATATATGTTGCAAAAGCAAAATGAACAAAAAGCCATATGGAACAGATGAATGGCTTCCAGACTTGGACTATGCCTGACCATAAGGGAGAGAGTACCAGAGCTGAATGCCTTTCACACAGAATGCCCTGCTGCTTTTCCCTATTAAGTCAACCTCTGGACAGCAAGACCATTCCAGTCAACAGAACTGCTGCAGCAGGGCATATAAGTAAGAAGTAAGAAATGCCAGCACCTTGAATTGCAGCACCCACAGCAGACTGGAAGCCAATGCAGGGCAAAAAGCATGACTGCCAAATGCTCATATTGGCCTGTTGCTTAACAGGCAGATGGCCGCATTCTTCACTAGCAGATAATTCAGAGTGATCTGCAAGAGTGGTCCTATGTACAGCACATAGCAGTTTCCAGTGTAGAAGTGCCAAAGGCATGGGCAACTGTGGCACAAGGAAACATTTTCAAAAGTTCCTAAGTCCCATTGACTTTCAATGAGGCTTGATGATCCTGGAATCCAACACATCTTACAGTTTGGATTGCTTCATTACTTATTTAAAACAATATTCTTTCTGCCAAAAGAACTCCCAGCAGGGGATGGCACTAAGCAACGGAAATAGCACCAAATCCTAAAATAGCTAGAGTAACTGGATAGTATTTCACCCAAATCACTGAAGTCTCAATCCTGCAACTTCCGGGGGTCAGGGCTGAGCCCAGAGTGAAGAATGTCTAGCCTCCAAGCAGCCTCACTGTTGATGATTTAGCCTAAGATCCAAAAACCTTTAACTTTGACTTTTTTTCCCCATGTTGGTCTTCTGTTTATGCTTCTACCTTACTGCCTGATTATGAAACCTTTAACTCATGTGAGTAGTCCCACCGGTAAGTGCTACTCATGGGAGGAGGGGCTATGTCTAAGGAAATCTGCACTGGTATAACCTCCTAATACAGATAAATTACATCAGTGCAAAAGGGGATATGTGCCAGTGTGATTTATCCAGGAGCAAACTGCCTTCATCTAGACCAGAGCGGACGCTAGGCATAAGCAGACTAAGGCTTTATCTACACTGGCACTTTCGTCGTTAAAACTTTTGTCGCTCAGGGGTGTGAAAAAACCCGCCCCCCTAAACGACAAAAGTTTTAAGGACGAAAAGCGCCGATGTGGACAGCGCTTCGTCGGCAGCAGCCGTGCTTCCCACAACGAAGCTACCGCCCCTCGTTGGAGGTGGGTTTATTTTGTCGCCAGAGCGGCTACACAGCACACATTACACGATGTGGCTGCAGGGGCACGGCCATGCCGTTGTAAGGTGCGCAGTGTAGACATAGCCTAACAATTGCTTAGGGCCCTGAGCAGCTTAAGGGGTCCCCAAAATATTCCTGCTGAGGGCCCCCAATGGGCTAGCACTGCCTCTGATCTAGACAAGCCCTAAGCACGACTCTTTGCATGGGCTGCAGAACTGGGCCCTTTGTGCTCTTTCCATACAGCGTTGTTGTTGTATTTACTTTGGAAATGATGTCAGGCTGTGCCTTATCTATCACTGAAAAGACTGACTGTTTATGCAGCAGCTCAAGGGTCTGCCCTCAGCAGACAGATTTGCTGCCTAAGGGTACGTCTACACTACCTGCCGGATTGGCGGGTAGCGATCGATCTATCGGGGATTGATTTATTGCATGTAGTGTAGATGCAATAAATCGATCCCCAATCGCTCTCCCGTCGACTGCTGAACTCCAGCTCGGCGAGAGGCAGAAGCAAAGTCGACGGGGGAGCTGCGGACGCAAAGTAAGTCATTTTAATTCGATCTAAGATGCATCAACTTAATAGCTACGCTATTAGCTGAAGTTGCGTATCTTAGATCAATCTCCCCCCCACAGTGTAGACGAGGCCTAAGTGACTGTGAAGGGCCACACAGGTGGCTGACTCCCACAAGGTCTGAAATCTATTACCCCATGCATTCCTGATCTATTAGTGAGATTTTAACATGCCCTTTTTATTCCTCAAACCATTACAGTTGGTAAAGATGAAGTCAGACTGAACACAATTCCGCACATCTAGAACATGGAGAGCAAGATTAATTTGACAAACAGAAAATCCATTAGAAAAATATATTTTTGCAATACATCTTCACCCTGGTCTGTGAAGACAAAGTTATTGAACAGTAGCTGTGGAGGGGAAAAATCTTCAATAGGGGAGTTTTGGTTTTGTCAGAGATAGTTTCCATTTGTTTTTCTATTTTTTGTTTAAATGGTGCAAATGATGATGTAGAAATGCAGGCACTGCAGATGCCAGCAATCAGGATATTTTCCACAGGACCTGACCTCAAGAGGGAAAAATAGATTTGTGCACTTTTTTTGCTCCTTTATACATGCAGAAGGAACATCAAGTCTTGTTTCCTCTGTTTTGCTGGAGGTCTTGATCAGCAACTGCCAGAACTCAGTAATACAGACTGGCCTTCAACATACACCATAAATAAGGGTCCAAGCTCCATTTCCCCCCCCGATATTTACTTTCTTTTTAATACTGGTACATAGCACTTTAGCACTGGTATGTAGTCAGAGATCTCCAAACACTTTACAGAGCTGGACAGGCATTATTATCTCTATTTTATAGATGAGAAGAAATAAAGTAGGGATTGGTTAAGTTACTTGACTAAGGGCTTGTCCACAAAGGAAAGTTATATTTGAATAAGCCAAGATGTGAATTGAAATTGATATAGTTACCGTAGCTCAACATAATACCCAGGATGGACAGTCTTAGTCTGGAATAAGTAAGGCTTTTTTTGGTTTGGTTTTCATTGCTTTGGAAGGGATTAAAGCTAAACTGAAGAAAGTCACTCTTATACTAGAATAAGAATGTCCCCATGGATAGCTATACTGATATAACTATACTGGTTTAGCTATACTGGCATAACTGCTAACACATGCCTGTGTAGACAAGCCTTAATTGCAGTTAGTCAGCTGTAGGGCCAGGAATAGAAATCAGGGCTCCCAGTCTTATTTCCTGTCCACTGGACTACATAGCCTGGTGATAACATGCTGGGCTGACACAGTTCCACATTAAAAAAAAAAAATTAGATCTTGATTTTCATTTACACTATGGACCCTTTAAATCACAGTGGTAATGTAAAGGGGCGAAAGAGTGGGTGTAACATTTCTCAGGCCCATAAGTCTTGTCTATCTTGAGAACTGCGATAAAAAGTTTAAATCTCTCTTTCTCACTTTGTGGACGCTATCACCTTGTCTCTGCTTGAGGCAGACATTGCACTCTACATAGTAGGACAAAGAAACAAGTGGAAACAGCTTGAAGTGTGAATACAGTCCACCTTCTTTCTGCAACCTCAGTGTTATTTATATAATGTCAGGGCATTAAGCCCTCTGCTGCTAGTTCCCACCACAGACTCAATGTGCTGGTACAATATAGGAATAACTGATGTGCCAAACTCCACTAACACTCAAAAAAAGGTGTACTTGATACAGAGAACTGCTTTTCTCAATATATATGGCACATAAGACAATAATTAGGTGGTTAAAAAACCTTTGGGGAGCAGAAAAGAACATATAAGAACAGCCATACTGGGTCAGACCAATGGTCCATCTAGCCCAGTATCCTGTCTTACGGCAGTGGCCAATGCCAGGTGCTTCAAAGGGAACAAACAGAACAGGGCAATCATCAAGTGATCCAAAATCATGTTCTATCCCTCCTGTCTTAAGATAAAGATACTGAGTAAAATTTTCAAAAGCAACTGAGACCCAGTGACTTTCTACTGGACAGGTGCTTTTGACAATTTTATCAATTGACATTTTGCACCCAAGGACTGTTTGATTATGTGACTAAAGTTTTAGTGAGTGCCAGTGCGGTATTGGTTCATTAATTCTGTCTCCAGGTATCATGTGCAACCTTGCTTGTAGGAGCTCCCCACCCATAAACTGGTAGAATTACTCAGCGCAACCAACCAACACACACGCAAATACAAGGGCAGTCAGGAAGGTCTCTTCCTCAGAGGGCCTGATTCCCCTCTAATGCTGATTTTATGCCAGTGTAACTCCATTGATTTCACTGGATTAGTCCTGGTTTACTGGGATTGGCAAATGAGGCTCAACATTTACAATGTTGAGGGATAGCTCAGTGGTTTGAGCATTGGCCTGCTGAAACCAGGGTTGTGAGTTCAATTCTTGAGGGGGCCACTTAGGGATTTGGGGCAAAATCAGTACTTGGTCCTGCTAGTGAAGGCAGGGGGCTGTACTCAATGACCTTTCAAGGTCCCTTCCAGCTCTATGAGATAGGTATATCTCAAATTATTGGGGGGGGGGGAGGGATAGCTCAGTGGTTTGAGCATTGGCCTGCTAAACCCAGGGTTGTGAGTTCAATCCTTGAGGGGGACATTTGGGGATTGGGTCCTGCTTTGTTGAGCAGGGTGTTGGACTAGATGATCTCCTAAGGTCCCTTCCAACCCTAATAATCTATGATTCTATGAACATGAAAACAAAATACATTGGCAGAAAAGAAACAGAAAACTCATCCACTTGGGGTTCAACACTTGGTTCAACAGCCTTGCAACCCTAAGGTCCCTTCCAACCCTAATAATCTATGATTCTATGAACATGAAAACAAAATACATTGGCAGAAAAGAAACAGAAAACTCATCCACTTGGGGATAACACTTGGTTCAACAGCCTTGCAACCCTGGATAATCAGTACCCTCCCAAAGGCATTTCACCCTCTACCTTCCAGCCAGCTGCTCTTAGGCCTTGTCTACATACTCTACAGGTATAGATAAAGCAGTACAATCCCTCTAATGTTGATGCAGTTATATGCCAGTATAAAAGAGGTTACACCAGTATAGGTTATTCCCATATAGAAGGGGAAAAAGTTATTCTGATATAAAGCACCTTTATATAGGGTATATCTGCATCCACACTAGAGAATGTTCTGGCATAACTATATTCATTACAATCACATTCCTAACCAGCATAGTTATGCAGGTACAAAATCTGTGGGCAGACCAGCCATTATAGCCTTTCCCCTGGCCACCTTTGGAAGGAGACTGAATTGAGGTTAGGCCCTTGTTCGTCGTGTCACACCAGTATTACTGAACCTTGTGATCAATACACAGCTACCAGATCCTAAATTCATTGGGCTTACTTTGTCGGCGGCTGAGAGTCGCGTCCAGGGTTTGTCCGCCCTCCTGTCATAGTCCTGAGCATCTGCCACTTCCACGTAGTCACTGAAGCGGATGAGGATCTTTTTCTCACGCAGCTCTTCCACTGTGGGCCTTTGGCTCAGCTGCAGGTACAGGGGGAGAAAGGGCACCGAAACTTAATTTCTCCCCGCCCGCCAGTGCTATTCTTTGAGTTATTTTACAGGCAGAATGATCATAATGATAGTAGGTCCCAAAGGTAACATGGCCAGCTTCATTGGTTTTAATTACCTTCTGCATATTCAGTGGCTGGAAGACAAGCCACTGTTTTGCCTTCTGAATACCAGATATGAGGGTGCAAAAAGGCCCTAGAGTAGGAGTAGCTGGTTGCAGGAAGATCCTTCAGTGGCACAGAGCCGGCATAGCAACTTATATGCCATCCCCCCTACAGCTGGAGTAGGGGAAGTAGGTTGGGGAGGGACTGTGGCTGGAACCACAGGCAGAGGCAGAGCCAGATCAGGAGAACACAAAGGTGACTAGCCATCCTCACGCACCTCCTAGGGAGACCAGACATCTCGACATTATTGACACTGTTGCAATATTAGGGGCTTTGTTTAATATAGGCAACTATATTTCTCCCCCACCCCCCAAAAAAGTGTCCCGATTTTTGACATTTGTTATTTGGTCACCCTAGCACCTCCCCACTCCCCACGGCCACTCCTGGGTTGTGATGTGTGCTCTTTTGCTGCACTGGAGGCTGCAGACTGAGGAAGTGAGCCTATCCGTTTCTGAATTATGATCTAAAGGTGACAAAGCGCCATTACTTACCATTGTAATACCCCATGGAAAGGAAGGCAGGATGGCTTTTGCTCATTTAGTTTTTCACTTTATGCTTTAGTTTGATTTTATGTCACAGTATATTGGATTTTTAACAGATTATATTGAGTACAAGAAAAAATTTCAGGCACATATTGCATCATGTCAAGAAACCATCTTCATTGTTCCAAAGCAATTTTTCTGAGTTTTGCAGAAATGTAGGCCAACCATGCTTAAAAACACAAATCAGAAATAATATGCCCATACCCCACATATACTGTAGTCAGCTATGTGCATGTATCGAAGGGCAGAATTTGGCTGTAAGGGATTTATTCTCTTTGAATGCACAGAATTCCCATTACTGTCAATTGGAATTATATGTCCTTTTCCAAAGAGACTATATATACGTATTCGATGCAAACAGTTCCATTAATCCAGCATTATGGCCGAACAGTTAATCTCACAGTATGTAAGAAACTGCAAAAGTTAAAGTTCCAATAGCAATTTTAACTTGGCTATGTTGCCCATACAATAAGCCTTATGGTATAAAATACATTTTATATTACCTTAGACCTTAGTCCGTCCCGTGCTTTGCTGTACATTGGGCTACCAACATTTGCCATCCTTGGCTGTCAACTGTCCTTCTCTCCAAATCTTCCCATTTCATATTGAGATGCTTGATGTCATTCAGAACTGTTCGTTTCCATGTTATTCACAGTCTTCCTCTCTCTCTTTCTTCTTGTGTTTTCTGGCTTCCATTCAAGGGTGTTATTTGGTAAGCGTTCTTTTTCCATTCTCAGCATATGTCCCAGCCACTGATGTCTTCTTTTGTAGATTACTTGTGAGAGGGTGCCTTGTCCAGTAATTTTTCTGACTTCTTCATTTGTCTGCCTATCTCTATATGTTATTCCCAATATTCTTCTCAGACATTTGTGATGAAATTCAACAAAATATGGATGGAGGAGAAAGTGCTGGAAGAATGGACCCTCGGTATCATAATCAAGGTACCAAAGAAAGGTGATCTAAACAATTATTCAAATTGGAGGGGAGTAACACTTCTATCTGTCACAGGAAAAGTATTAGCAGCAGTCCTCCTGAACAGAATGAAAGGAAAGATGGATACCATCCTATGTGCACAACAATCTGGATTTAGACAAGGGAGATCGTGCACAGACCCTATTTTCACCCTGAGATAGATTATTGAGACCACAGTTGAATTCCAAGGCAGTCTTGCCATCAATTTTGTGGACTTTCAAAAGGCATTTAATAGTATAAATAGAGAAACAATGTGGAAAATTGTGAAACAATACGGAATTCCAACAAAATTAATCAACATTATGAAGGCATTCTACACCAACTCAAAATGCTGCATTAAAATATAAAATGGATTGAGTAAGCCATTCAACATTTTATATACATAACATATAATGCTACCCAGTTAACCAGAAATGGTAAATACTACACATGTGCAACATAGCTAAGCTAAAAGTGCTAGGATAATCTTAACTTTTGCATTTCTTAATTTTGATTAAAAGTTTTAAATAAGCCGAAGAGCAACATTTTAAAAAAATGTCTAAGTGACTTAGGAGCCTTAGTCCCATATTCAAAACTGACAGGCCCAGATCCTCAAAGGTATTTAGGCCATCAATCAATATGAGTTATGTGCCTAAATTCCTTTGAGGATGTGGGCCGTACATACCTCCCCGCCTAAATTCTAGTGACTTTCAATGAGCTTTAGGCTCCTATGTGCCTAAATTGTTTTTGAAAATCACTTAGATGTTTGAAAATTTACCCTTTGTGATTTCTGTGCAACTCCAATGTTACATTAACATTTTTTCCTCAATGTTACATTTCCTAAGCTTTTTAAAGGAACAAAGATAAAAAAAAAGCCCATACTTAATAATGATACCATTTCAATGGTCCCAATTAGGCTGCTGCTACTGTATGGATGAAAATAGTCTTATGCAAGGCTGATTCAACAGGGAAGGACCTTATTGGTTTACAACAGAAAAAAGAAAGATTACTATTTGCAGAATATTGCTGATGCAGCCAAAATTGCAGAGATCCTAAAAGCAGCTATTTTCTCTCACACCATCTTTGATATGAAGTCAGAGTTTTATGGGAGGATTTTGTGGTGTGTATTTAATTAAAACAATTCAATCACTTTTACGCTAACTGTACTAACAATGGCCTGAGAACAGTAGCTACTGCCTATGCCCAATCCCACGCTCAGGAAAAACAGCAGACACTGAGCATGCTGGGTTGGGCGGGGGAAAGGTACATTATGATGTCAAAGTGGGGCTTCACTAAACTCTGCTAAAAACATTGCAGGCCACCTTGTTTTTTTGAAAACAGTGCATCTTGGCTTGTACAATATTTTTTGCTACTTTTGTGAACTATTTGTTCCAGACAATAATACAAAGCTATCTTTGGGATACACAGTACTTTGTCAGTCAAGCTGAAAAGAGAAATGTGTATAAAGTACAACTGTCTCTGTGGTTCTGTCCACACAATAGAGATAACCACAACCAATAAAGTTGGCTGAAACATGATTATGTTATAAACACACTCTCTTATTACTTATAAGGGCAGAAAAAGCAAAACAACCACCTGAAAAACTTGGTAAGGAGCCATCTAGAGCCCATATCGGGGTTAATACATGGTTCTTGAACATGTTTTTTTCTGTCCTCAAAAGCAAGAAAAACAAAACATGTTTGGGCTGTAACCATGGTAATTTTTATCTTGTAGATGGTCCTTCTCTCTGTGTATTACAGCTCACATCAAATATGATTGTAAATTATGTATTAGGGGTTATCTACCTGTTAAAATAATAGAAAAGCAAATGCTGTCAACTCTTAACATTACAGCACTGCTGTTCAGGCAGCTCTGCAGCAGTTAAACATGATTCTCTCGCCTCTAAATTTTTATCTAAACCGCAAATGAACCAGTAAGAAAATACCCAAACCACCGCTACATTTAAATAACATCAAGGCTGGAACGAAAAGCCAGGACATTCAAAGATAAGGTTGACACTCCATCTTTTATTAGCCTCAAGTGCCTCTTTTCCCCACCACATGAATTAAGGATGAAGCGTCAGTGTTATCTTTTCATTTCTGAGCTCTTGTCAGTTCATGACAGACCCTGGTCGTTATTTAAAAGTAAGATTTTTTTTTTTTGGTATTTAATACCCTATTTATATAGTAGGTGAGGACATTTGATCAAAAAGATGAAAGCCTGTAAACTAAATGCAGTTTTTAAAAGATGGATTCAAAGGAAACACTGAAGTCAATTTTTACAGACTCTGACTGATAAATTACTGCAGTCGTTTTGGGGTGAGGGAAGGTTTTTTTTTTTTATACACTTGTTTTTCTTTCATAGCTCCTTGCCTATTTCTCACATTTAACCCGGTTTAATATTTGGGCGATGTTGCCACACTAAATAATTTGCTTATTTTCCCTGCAGGAGGTAGACACGAGGATGCTGTTTGATGCACCGTGGCATACAGCGCCAAGCTGGTGTGTGGGTATATGGGTGGTGCTTCTTACATATCCAGGAGGCACAGGCACCAAGCGGCTTCAATGCCATGGAACTTTGAACTTTATTTCATTGAGGTGTGTTAGCTCAAAATTGCAACAAAGGCTTGAACAGCTTAGGAGTAGGGCTCATAGGTGCTATGGTAATACGAAGAATATTAATAATTATACATATTCACATATATAATTTTTATAATAAAAATCATATTTAAATACACTAAATACTCAGCACGTTAAACCAAATAAGGATCTGTTAATAATAAATAAAATAAGAGACCACTACTGTGTTGCTTTAGATAGGCAGCAATAAATACGGCTGTTATTTACATAGTTAACGTACTTATCTGTTAGCAATTCATTTTGGTTCTCTATTTCGATTAAGTCCTGTTATATACAGTCTCTCTTTTGGTCCAGTTCTGCACAGGATGAGCACCTCTTGTGCACTGCTAAGCATCCTCAGCTCCCAGTGGGTCTGATTCTCCAAGGTGCAGAGAAGCCTCAAATCCTACTGACCTCAGTGGCAGTTCAGGATGCTCAGTACTTTGCATGACTGTGTCCTTAAGCAGAAAAACAGTATATACCACTTCAGTGTTTGTTCATGGCAAGGACATTCAGGTGATTTGCTCTGAGACTTTTGCTGGGAATTTAGTTTATATCTCATGAGCTACAGTATCTTGGGTCAAAAATAACTACTTAGTGGACAACTAGCAAAACTGATGACTGCCTCCTCATAATGGTCAGGTGGGTTACGTGACCATTATAAAAACAGTGAAACCTGCCTCAAATATTCAGTCAAGAGCCTGACAAAACCGGCTGCTTAATGAAGATGGGCTACCAAAAAAGATGGAGAAGAATTGTATCCAGTGGATGAAGTCCTGGCTTCATCAAGTCAATGAAAGTTTTGCTACAGACTTTAATGAAGCTAAGCTTTCTCCCAGTGTGCTTAGGGATGCTTTGGGGCAGTGTTTTAGGATGGGAAGTTTCCTAAAAAAGCTGGTGTTCACTAGTACAGGTTTCAGTGTCAATATCTGGAATGAGCCCTAACATTTTTTAAGCAACATAAAATATGGGCAGAGTGAATTCTCATTGCTCCCATTTGTGATGCCAATGAGATATGCATGTATCTTTTCCTCCTTCTGGTGTATACAGGGTGTGTGTGTGTGAATATTGGGGAGTTGGGGAGTATAATCCCTTGGGCTGGATATTGGTCTCACAATAGGGAAATCAGGAGGAACTCTCCTGAAGTCAGTAGAGTTTCATCAGTGTAAATGAGATCAGAACTAGCCCTCTGTATGGAAGCAGGGGCGGGGAAAGAAGGAGATTTCTTTCAATGTTATCAGGAACTCTGGAGATAAAACCAGGGCCGCCCAGAGGATTCCGAGGGCCCAGGGTCTTGGGCGGCGGGGGGCCCTGCTTTGGGGGTAAGTCGGCGGCGGGGGGGAGGGCGGGTGTCCTTCCGTTCCAGGACCCGCCGCCAAAGTGCCCCAAAGACCCATGGCAGGGACCCCCCGCCGCCGAATTACCGCTGAAGCGGGACCCGCTGCCGAAGTGCAGCCCCCGCCGCCGCCGAAGTGCAGCCCCCACCGCGAGTCTTCGGGGCACTTCGGCGGCGGTTCCCGGAAGGGAAGCACCCCCCTGCCACCCAATTACCGCCGAAGACCCGGCTGCACTCCGGCGGCGGGTCCCGCTTC
>ML206649.1:25693-55409 GCA_004028625.2 Cuora amboinensis
GTCCTTCTGTCCCGGAGAGGAAGGACCCCCCGCCAGCGAAGACCGGGAGCGAAGAAGCTCCGGGGGCCTGGGCCGGGCCCCGCGAGAGTTTTCCGGGGCCCCCGGAGCGAGTGAAGGACCCTGCTCCAGGGGCCCCGAAAAACTCTCGTGGGGGCCCCTGCTGCGCCCGGGGCCTGGGGCAAATTGCCCCTCTTGCCCCCCCCTCTGGGCGGCCCTGGATAAAACAGCAGCTAATTTCAACCTTTGATAACAACCCCGTTTGCAAGCTAAAACAAACTAAAGTGCTGTCTCCTCAGGTTGGCAAACCAAACCACGATCCCCTGTATAGCCAAGAATAACGTAGGGTTCAGCAATCTGCCCTGGGGATGTTACTGGGTATGCAGCTAAATGCAGAACTTGCTCTGAAGTTCTACTGTGACAGCAGCTGAGGGCTTGTCTATACAGGGAATTCATGGGGAATCCAGTGTGAAATAGCAAGGATGTGAATTTAAACTGCAATAGCTATTCTGCACTAGCTCCCCGTGTACACTCTTACTCTACACTAAGGGTATGTCCATACTACCCGCCCGGGTCGGCGGGTAGCGATCGACTTCTCGGAGTTTGATATATCGCGTCTCATCTAGACATGATATATCGAACTCCGAACACGCTCCCGTCGACTCCGGAACTCCACCACCGCGAACGGCGGTGGTGGAGTTGACAGGGGAGCCGTGGACTTCGATCCCGCGCCGTGAGGACGGGTAAGTACTTCGAACTAAGGTACTTTGAGTTCAGCTACGCTATTCGCTGGGGTTTAGATTAATCCACTTCCAAAGTGGCTAAACCTATATCAACCAAGGAATTGTTAGTGAGGAGTAAGAGTGTCCACATGGGAAGCTAGTGCAGAATAGCTCTTCTGTACTAGCTATTATGGCTTTTTGCCACATGGAGACAAGCCCTAAGATGTTGCTGTATCCCGTCACTTATTCATCATCTTCTTAGGGTTCTATGGAAGTTCTAATGGGGAATTTACTCTTATACTATCCACCCCAGTTTCCATCAAAACTCACGCACCGGTAACAGACGATGAATTCCTTGCAGCATTTCCCGATGACTCAGAATCTGTAAAGGAAGGTTACTCATCTGTAATCAGAATTCTTCAAGATGGACTCTGCACGGTCACAAAGTTCGGATATGCCAGTGGTGCAGGTCATACTGGGGTAGCTTCTAGTAGCAGCGTCTGTTGGAGTGCCCCCTTCCTTGTGGCTCTGAATGGTTGGAGGGCAGGGCTATACCATGGGTGCCTGATGGGCCAACCACCTCAGTTCTTTTCATTCCTCCTCCCCACCCCCACCCCGCAGGTACAAAATTGAAATTAGGATTCTGAGGAAGAGAGGGAGGTGGGCAGGGAGTGCAAATGTGCAGAGTCCACTCTGAAGAACTCAGGTTACAGGTGAGTAAACTTCACTCTTCTTCAAGTGGTCTCTGCACATCTTGGGGGTTTGTCAAGCAGCATTTTTCTCTCTGGACAGTGTGATGAGCTGCCTTGCTTAAACAGAGATTGTCATACGGCGTTACCAGATTGTGGACTTTACTTCCTCTTGCTCTTTGAGCAGCAGCCACCACCACCACCACCAATGAATCTGAAGCAGGATGCATCTGGCAGGATGGGAACTGGCAGGATGCAGCTGGTATAGCTTGTCTGATTCTTTTAAATTGTCTGTCCAGATGATGGATTAGCCAGGTATTTACTGCTGACACTAATAAACCATGGAGAGCTGGCAGGGTAATCGTACTCCTAGAAAGTGAACCCAGAACACTGAAAACCAGGTGTGTCATTTCTAAGGTTACCAAAGGGAGAGTTTAGAAAAACGGCAAGGCAAGAGACACCCCATCCTGGACCCTGGTTTCTTTGCTGTCATTAATTCTGATACATCAGATCCTTAGAAAAGAAAAGAAAAGAATAGAATAATGTAGAACTAATTAAAATCTAATTGAAGGCTGCTGCACAGGGAATGATCCAAAGACCCGGCAAGGCTCCTGGTCCATCTGCTCCCGTGGTTGGAAGGAACGAAGGCTGTCTGTGTGCCATGCCCTGACATTCGGAGCTGCAAGGGGAAGAGCGGGGGCCAGGAGAGTGCTCCCCAGCGGGAACTGCTAACAGAAGGTTCTGCTCATTCAGGATGCACTGTCAGTTCATCCCAAGAGTGGGAACGTGCAGAAGCCACCTGAAGAAGAACATGTAGTTTTGGCCCTATTTTCAGTAAGAAGCTGCAGAGGAGGCTGAGGCATGACAGCTGGGCACGGTATTCACACTCTCATGGGCCAAGAAAGCCTGCATAGCGATGAGCGCTATGTAAATAACTAGAGAGAGATGTATGTACATAGTGAAATCCACAGAAGCTGGAATTAGACTTCCAGGACAACACAGGCAAAAAACCAGTTTACAAAACCAAACTGAACTTTCTGTGGGTTAGGCTATCAGTATTTGAGCCATACAGGAAACAACTGTTACATTTTAAGTTGCCATACGAAAGAAGGAAGAGGAAACAATTTGTACAGACTCCCCAACCACCACTGTGATGTTCATCTGCAGCCTTGGCCGTCTTCCCTCACCATCCTGAAACTCCTTGATACATCCTGCTGACCCACTCTCTCTCCCCCTGTCTCTCCAATGCTTCCCCTACTATGAAGTTTCTGATCCATCTACAGTGCCCTCAGACCATTGATCCATTCTTTAGGAGTTCCACACACACCCCAGGAATGTGGGGTCCGTGAGAGATTTATTTCAGGTTTCAGATTTACAGTAAATCGAAGTTGCTCTTTGAATAGCACTGAAGATTTCTGTGTAATGGAGCTTATGAAATCATCAACAGCTCCTTTCCAATCCTTTCTGGGCTTTGAAGAGGTTTCCATTTGGATGTCTGTATTAAAAATGTAACTTTTAACAGTTTGCCCGTGGGGTAAAATCTCATGTCATTATAATGCGTCATATTTCAATACATCATCATGCTGTGACACAAGGCCAGCCCTAGAAGATTTTCAAGGACACTGTCGGTGGTGCCCGCAGCCACACGTGTATTATGCATGGTGCATAGCATTGGCAGGAGTACCAATTGGACAGCAGGTTTGCCTAGAGGTGGTGGGGGGAAGGGAAAGGGGCAGTTTGCCGTAGCCTCCCATTTGAGAGGGGGGGCCCCCAAATCAAATGGCATTGCGACCTGGCATGGGAGGTCACAACGCCACTCAGATTTCGCTCAGTAGCTCCTGGATGAAGTGGCTGCTGGGCAAACCTGAGGGTAGTTGCGATCCTGTATGTCAATTTGCTATGCCCAGAGCCGGGAACAGGGCCCAGCCCCATGGGATAGGCACCCAGCTGCCGCAAAGTGAGCGTGATTCACGTGAAGAATTTCTGGAGGCGCCCCTGGTCACTGAAGCAGAACTGTTCCATTGAAGGCAGGATGGTCTCACAAAATCAGATGGGTAACAATTTGTGTTGTTTAATGTTTTTATGGTTAAGAGACTTTAGAATGGACACTACAGAACCATCTTTCCCTGTTGTTGTTAAACATACAATGTCACTTGAATAAAGCTCTGCATATATTACATCACCTTGAATTTGCTCTGTGTGTGCATACATTAAATACCACCCAGAAATAGGCAGGTACAGCGGAGCAAACGTTTGGAAAGACCAGTTAGCTTTGTCCCTGATCTCAGGTTTAACATCTTTTGCTAATAAGACTCCAGTACAGCTGGGCAGAGAGAACCTGTCACAGTACTCAAGATGCAGAGCCATATTGGGCCATTTCATGAAAGTGAGAGCTTGGGGAATAATTGTAATCTTTCTGAAATTCACCAGGTACTTGGCATTCCTAATTGTTATTTGTCAACTTTCAAACTTTATTCATTCCTTCTCTCTTGTGATTTCTGAGCCTTTGTTATCTGCAGGGACACAGTACATTCGTAAATCACAGCAAAATCCAATAGTTGTGAAGTACCATGGTTCTTTCTGTATAATTACAGACAATTAGAAGCTGTCACTAGAACAATTAGTTTAAAAATTGAAAACAGATAAACAACTTAAGCCATGTATCCACTTAGGGCTTGATCCCAGGAGCTTTCCATGCACAAAGCTCCCACTGAAATTCAGTGTGATTATAGTACGTGTAGGGCTCATGAGACCATATCCTTATTTAGTAAAAGTCCAAAAACGGCCAAAAGAAATGTGTCTAGAGTGTGATATAAGAGCCAAAGGACCTAGTTGAATGGGAACGGAGGGTGTGCAGTAACAGGCTCAACTGTTGCTATTGTTTGCAAGTGCAAACAGGAATTGCCTGTCAAGTAACTGAAATCTTCAGGATCACAGGTATAGTTGCAGTTATATAGTAGACCCGTGGTCACCAATTGGTCAATTGCACTCGACGGTCGATCCTAGAGGATCTCCCAGTGGATCGCGATCTCTGGTGGCACAGGGGGCTGCCGCTAAGACAAGCTCCCTGCCTGTCCCGGCCCCATGCCGCCCCCGGAAGTGGGCAGTGCGTGTCTGGGGGCGGGGGTCTCCCTCCGCTCGCTGCTCCTGCCTGCAAGCACTGCCCCCACAGCACCCCAAGCCCCAACTATGAGCCCTCTCCCAGAGCCAGCACCCCAAACCAACCCTGAGCCCCCTCCTGGAGACTGCACCCTAACACTCTGCCCCATCCCTGACCCACCTCCCAGAGCCAGCACCCTGTACCCCCTCCTGCACCCCAACCCCCTGCCCCAGGCTCAGCCCAGAGCCCCCCCCCACATACTGCAAACCCCTTGGCTCCAGACCAGAGCCTGCACCCCCTCCCGAACCCCAACTCCCTACCCCAGCCCGGTGAAAGTGAGTGAGGGTGGGGGAAAGTGAGTGATGGAGAGAGCAGGGGATGGAGTGAGTGGTGCAGGGCTTTGGGGAAGGGGCCGGGTTGATCTTGGGTTGCCCTTAAATTCAAAAAGTGATCTTGGGCATAAAAAGGTAGGTGACCACTGCAGTAGACAGAACACTTTAGTCCTTGTAGTGGTGACCTCTTCAGTGCAAGAAGCTGCTCTTGCCTTCTGCATTTCCTGAAGGGCGGGTGTGCGGTGGGGAACTGTACAGTGACAGGGCAGGTTGGTTTATGAAAGCCAGATTTTGTGTGTGTGTGTGTGTGTGTGTGTGTGTGTGTGTGTGTGTGTGTGTGTGTGTGTGTGTGTGTGTGTGTGTGTGTGTGTGGTTTCTATCTTGCATGTTTGTTTAGCAAGTAGCGCTACCATTTGGACTGGATTCCTGTACATGTTTGCCTGTCTAAATACAACAAGAATGAAAGACTTGCAAAATGATATTTCCAATTTCTGTGCAGAGATTAATCTGAGCTTTGCCTTAAAGTAGGTGCAGTGTGAATTGATTCTTTTCCTCAAACATCGGTATAACAGGATGGCAGTGGAAGTGTGCTTAATCTTGTTAGGATTTATTTTTTTTAACATTATAGCTCAGTGGGCCAGATCCTCATCTGTAAATTGGCATGGATCCATTGACAAGATAGCGCTATAGACAGACTCTGGGCCATTATTTCTAAGGATGAAAGAAGCCAGGTTGGACAGAAGATGAACTGACCCAAATATTAGCCTGGAATTAAAACTTTTTTTCACTATTACAACATATATCCTGTTTATAGTCCTTTATCAGAACGCTCTGTTCAACTTCTTGGTGTTTATAAAATTGTTTGGACAAGAGAATTATGTAATGGTATGAGTTCACAGTAGTGCTTCTTCCATCGCTCTCCTCATATGGGAAATATTGATATAATTGGCAAACAAACATTATTTAAAAACAACAGGCAAGGTCCTTAACGAATATAAATTAGTATAGTGCCGCTGAAATCAGTGGCTTTATGACAGTGATGGGCAACTTGTGGCCTGTCGGGGTAATTCACCGGCGAGCCGCAAGACTGTTTACATTGACCGTCTGCAGGCACGGCCACCCACAGCTCCCAGTGGCCAATGAGAACTGCGGGAAGCAGCAGAGGACTGCAGGCTGCCCACCACTGCTCTATGATGATTCACACCAGCTCACCAAGCATATATAAAATTATTACTCTTTAACCTTAAGAGTAGAAAAATCATTGATGGCAAAGACCTATTAGGTCATCTAGTCCATCCTCTTCTGCCAAGACAGGATTGTTCCCTTTCCTGCACTAAACACTATTCTCCACTGCTTTGTTCCTATCTAGTTTTAAATATTAAGGTACCAGTTCTCTTCCATTAAAAATCCATTCCCCAGTATAATGTGTCTTGAGTAGGATTTTCAAAAGCACTCAGCATGGTCTTAACTCTGCTCCATAGAAATCATTGGGAGCCACTGACTTCAATGGAAATAGCATTCGATCAATGTTAAGCCTTTACTCTTACAGGCTACTCTTAAGAAATGCTTTCCTGCTCTTGAGCCTAAATTTTCCTTTGCTCATTTTCATTCCGTTATTTATAATAATTACCCTGGAAGTCCCCAGAGATGCTCCTCTCTTTCCCCTGGGTTTTTGCCTTTAAAATGCATAGACAGTTTAAGATTTTGTTCAATAATATTTTAAGTTCTCTTTTTAAAAAGGGTGCTCTGGAAAAGAAAAAGGCAAAGGTTTATGCAGTCAGTAGAAAGTTCCTGGACTATAACAGTATAAAAGTTGCCTCTCACCTTGCGTGTTAATCTTCTCTTTATCTCCCGTTTTTCCTCCTGCTCCTCTTGCTCATTCCGAGCTAGAAAAAGATTTACATAATTCTAGACTGTTGGCATGATCAAAATGCACAGTATAAAACAAATAAGCCTCTACATCAGTATACCAAATTCATGGTCCATTTTGGTTAATTGCATGGTCATAGGATTTTAAAATAGGTAATTTCATGATTTCAGCTATTTAAATCTGAAATGTCACAGTATTGTAATTGTAGGGATCCTGACCCAAAATGGCGTGTGTGTGTGTGTGTGTGTGGGGGGGTGTCGCAAGGTTATTGTAGTGGGGATTGCGGTACAGCTACCCTTTTGTGCTGCTGCTGCTGGTGGCGGCACTGCCATCAGAGCTGGGCAGCCAGAGTGTGGCAGCTGCTGGCTGGGATCCCAGCTCTGAAGGCAGAGTCACCACCAGCAGCAGCATGGAAGAAAGGATGGCATGGTATGGTATTGCTACCCTCTGCGCTGCTGCCTTCAGAGCTGGGCCCTTGGTCAGCAGCCGCCACTCTCTGGCCGCCCAGCTCTGAAGACAGCAGCACAGAAGGAAGGATGGCATGGTATGGTATTGCCACCCTTACTTTTGCGCTGCTATTGGCTGGGTGCCAGGCCAGCAACCACTGCTCTCTGACCGCCTAGCTCTGCAGGCAGTGCAGAAGTAAGGTTGGCAATACTGTGACCCCCTTAAAATAACCTTGTGACCCCCCACCACTTTTTTGGGTCAGGACCCCCAATTTGAGAAACGCTGGTCTCCTCCATGAAATCTGTATAATATAGGGTAAAAGCACACAAAAGAGCAGATTTCACGGGGGGAAACCAGATTTCCCAGTCTGTGAGGTGTTTCTCATGACCGTGAATTTGGTAGGGCCCTACTTATGTTTCAGGGCTTGTCAGATGCAGAGAAAGTCCTTCTGGGAACAGCGAACTTCCCTACTCATTTGCTACTGTACTTACTTCTATGCCTCATGAAATATCCACATCTTCTGCCTCAGTATCACTATGAATTTTACTTCTTTGTGTGTTTCACTTTTTCGCATTACCAGGCAGACAGTGATAATACAGCTAGCCTCTGAGAAGAACAGGCTGAGAGGGCAGGAGCTCGGGAAGAAGCAGAAGTATTTTTTCCCTGGCCACAGGATAATTTGTCCACAGCTACTCAGTGGAGGGTCTGGAAACAAAACTCACAACAGGGGTAGTGGGTAAAGTCCCAGACTCAGCCTGCCATTATCTGAGCTGTTGTCTAACAGAGTGGTGAGAAGGTCCTTCTGACACAGGCCTTGCATAGCACAGCACAGGAGCACAACAGCCAACACTGGGGGCAACATGCTTCACAAACGAAAACCAAATAGGCCACATGGCAGTTTCTTACCAAGACAAGCCTGTATCACAAAGGCTCAGGAAAGTAATATCTAGCACTGCCAGCTCTATTAAACTTTCACAAGCCTCACTGATCCCTAAACGTAAAAACCAGGCTCAGGGCAAAACTTTCCAAAGCTCTTAAAAGTCACAGTTTCAAAAGTGACTGAGGCACTTACAAGACTAAATCTCATTGAAAGTCAGTGAGATGTAGGAATTTAAACAATGGGATGTCGGCTCCTAAGTCAGTTAGGGCTTGTCTTCACTGCAGAGTTAACCTGAGAATAACTTGAGTGTTGGCTGACCCAAGAAGGGATACCGACTAGAATCAGCCCCACTTGTCACTGCTAACACAATTAGTTTGTGTAGCTCAAGTGTTATTTCGCTGTGTGTCTGGCTCTCACTTGAGCTAGACTAACTCGAGAGGAGTTAACTCTACAGTGAAGCCATATCCTTATTTAGACTCTTTTTGAAAAGTTTACCCCATTGTCTAGGCACAATCATAATACACAGATAGCTGAGCTAACTAAGCAATAAGCCACAACAACGTGTTCATTACTGAGCTGCTGGAGCGGATTCCTAAGGCGGAGTACCTTCAATGAATCAAGAAATAATAATAATAATAATAATAATAATATACTATTACTTTACACATACAGTCTATTGTATACAGAGCCTTTCATCCAAGGATCTCAAAGTATTTTACAATGGTGGGTAAATATTACCCCTCTTTTAGAGAAAGGGAAACTAAGGGCTTTTCTACACACAGCTGAAGCACCGATTTAACTGAACTGGTGCTGGAACCAATGTCGCTCAATCCGGGCAAATCCCTACTGCGGATATTCTTAAAACTTTCAGTTACCAACCGAATTAAGTTAAGCCAATTTAAGGCACTCAAACTGATCTAAAAGTGTCCACACCAGGAGTTTATTTAAAACGAGGCAGTTAAACTGGTGTTCAAAGTGGGCATACACCAGCCGTACAGCACAGAGAAGCGATTTGACTTGTCCACGATCACAGAGCAAATTGGAGGCAGAGCTAGGATTAGAAACCGGGTCTCCTGATTCCCAGTCTGAGGCGCTAATCAGTAGAGGTGAAATTCTGGCCCCAGTGAAGTCAACTGCAAAACTCTCCCTGACTTCAGTGGAACCAGGATTTCTCACTAAAAATACACCAATTCAATACATGCTGAGCATGATTGTCTCCTATTATAATAGGGCCCTTTAATTTCAAATGACAGATTTCCAGTAATACTTTTAAAATAAAATTTTCTGGAGGAAGGAATTGCATGCTATAGCAGAAGGATAAGAAGACAGATCCCAAGCACCTTTTCTATACTATTTGGAACATATGCATTGCTAAATTGTTTTTCTTTTTCTTAGTTTTTTTTTAAGTTCCCTGCATAGATTTTCCCTCTAATCAGTCCCCAATCAGACTGATTTATTGTTCCACACAGAATCTAAGGAGCTGATCCTGTCAACAGTTTACTCACGGGAACAGTGCCATTGAGTAAATCTTTGAAGGATCAGGCTGTTAATTGGGAGAGGTAAACAGCTTCTAACAGGGTTCAGAATAGAACAAATTGGCTGAAAGGCTACAAATAAGTGTCTGAAAGGGCAGAAATAGGCTTCTTAACAACTGCACTATTTTTCCTGTCTCCTTGTTTCTTTCAGCACAGTTACCAAGCTTTAGAGACAACTGGGTACGGTGAAACCTTTACCAAGTGAAAGCTGGTCATTAGCAATTGTCCTTGTCTGAAGCCAGAAAGTGATTTCTTTATTTAAAACATGGCTAAAATTGATGAAGTCCTTTTAGAACTAGAGAGGTTACAAAACTGTTGCTTTGTGTGTTTTGTTTTTAGTGGTCAGGAGATCCACTCTTTCTCTCTAGCCTCTTTGTGTGAGAAGAACTGGAATTTTCAGGCCTGACGTCAGTGCCAGTGTGACATTTCAACTGAAATTGTGTCAGACCCATCAGATCCAATCTCCTTGCCTTTTTACAGCATTTTGCTCATTGAAGGTGTCAATCTTAAAAGCTGAAGTCCTCTCTTCATCACAGATGCAGTTACCATGCAAGTTTCCTCACAAACTAATGTGCCTCACTCATGCCTTGGAAGGACTCTCTGCATGGGTGAGCAGTTCAGTCTTCATGCTTATCCAGCACACAAAACTGCAGAGTGCTGTGTTCCTCACCCAAACTGCTTCCTGCTCTTGACTCCTATTTTAGTCAATGGGAGTTGAGGGCATGTTGCATCTCACGGGAAGTACTCAGCACCTTCCAGCAGTAGGCCCTCAGCTCCTCTTTTGAGACAACCATTAGTTTACTAGTGCCATCTGTGGCAGTGGATTTTGTGCTATGAGTACCTGTGCTTTTGGAATTCAATCAGCAAGACTATCTTATTCATTCCATCATAGTGGGGCTAGGAAATGGACAGGTGATCTTTGCATGAGCAAAGACTGGCTGAGTAAATACATTTTGCCTCATTTTGTTTCCCACCCATGGAATTGATACTGACACAATTGCATTTGATATAAGAACACAGTGATGTCAAATGTGACAAGTGCATCAAGGAAATTTCAGCTCTAGCCACAGAGGAAAACCTACCTACTTTGAAAAACACCATGTGCTCATTTACTGTATTGTGAATTGGGCTAATAAAAATAGTTCCACTTGTTTGGGATAAGATCTTTGGACTTAATTTTCTGGTTTCACATCATCCATCCATCTGTCCATCAAGCTATGTTCTTAGATATATATTTAAATTGCAACACTGAACTATTGAAGGGGGAGTGAACAATGCTGTTTTATAATGCTGAACCGTACTGGAATCTGATGGTCCTTAGTTTGGATTTTTAATATTTTATGTTTTCATTACATAATATTTCAATAATTTACTCATCATGTAGGTGCTTCAGCAAAGGCATGGGGTGGCTTATAAATACAATTATTATGTAACAATTTTTTCCCCCAGTATTTAGGAAATGTTCATTTACCAAGACATATGGAGTTCTATGGCAGATCTATGTTTAGATCTAAGTTTTATTTAGGTGCCAAAATGTAGTTCTAGATTTAGGGTAATGGTTTCAAATACACTTAGTCACTTAGGAGCTAAGTCCCATTTTAAAAGAAAAGCCCTAAATGACTCATGAGGCTGAGTCTCAATGAGACTTAGGTTCCTAAGTGACTTGGACATGTTTGAAAATTTTACTTGTAAATAGCCTATCTTTAGAAACCTAGGTTTTAAAATGTTGGCCATTAAGTCTATGGTTCAGACAATGCTGCCAAAGCTGCAGCCTGGCCCCCCACCCCCGTCTTCCCCTGCACCAGTACCAGTGTGGTGGTTACTGGTTATGCTCCAGTGCCAGGTGATGTGCGGTACCAGAGGGCTCATGCTGACTGGGAATTCTGGGGTGACAACATGAGCTCTTTGGAGAATCTGGTTCTGGACACATCGCCTCTTTTTCCAATAATTTCCCCCAGGAGAATGACTCCCTCCACCTGACATGGCATAGAAGTTTAGAGAATATAGTAGGAGATGACACACTCATAAGTGAATGATAGCTCCATATCTGCTTAATTGGCTCTGATAGCTAATCTAATCTTATCTATATCTATAGCTACCTGTCTACTGATGTGCCAAATTTACAGAAAACCAACTACTGCAGTGCCAGCACATTTTATTCCCTAACTACACCACTGAAACATGTTAGAAATTTGATTTCATGGTATTTAATCAATTAATTTTACTAATTTCTAGAGAGCTAATCACCCATTACATGCCTCTAGGATTCTGTTCAATGTAGAAATAAAAAAAAAAACAACAACAAATGTACAATTTTTAAGAATGGGATCCTACCTAAAGACACACTGTGGAATTTAAACACAATATTGTAGACTATTTTTTCTTGTAGCTTTTTTTTTTTTTTAATACTCTAGTTCCATGCTCCTGAAAGGATGCAGGATACATCACCCACGCAAGACTGTCAGTGAAAATTGTATTCCAGCTGTTCTCTGCTTTCTGACTAGTTATCTTCAAATAAACAGCTTTATCTTTTTCATATTTAAAACCATTTTGATTTGATAAAAAATAACTGCCATACTTTTTCAATATCTGATTTGTTTATTAGAATAATTGTTATTTCAGATTCAACCTTCCTCTCCTTGAAATCAGTGGTAAAACTCATACGGACTGGAACAGGATCAGGCTGTCTGGGTAGATTTTTGTGGCTTTAAAATATCATTAACTACTTTAGGGATGTTGCAACTCCCCATAGGTTTGTTTGTTGAAAGGAACAATACAGATTAGAGTTTAGAAACTGTGGGCTAAATCCTGAAGTCTTTATTGGATTTCAATGGGAGGTTTGCCTGTGTGAAAACTTTGGAAGATAACCCTCAGTTTGAATTTTCTTCCCAGACTGTTTGTATTGGTTATCTTACTGAATGTGATTTTCCACAGTCATTCCCACCCAAACATAGCTCCTATATATATTATTACTTATTTGTGATATAACTACAGACTTGTATTTGGTGCTTTATAAAAGACACAGAGCAGCTAACAAGTTGAATTCTGAATGGTACAAATACTTACGTTTCAGAATGTTCCTCTGCTCCAGTTCCTCAGCAGTGGGCCTCTGGCTCAGTCGTCTGCGAAAAAAATCCAGGATCAGTTTTTGGACCATATCACATCCTCCTTAGTTCAATGTGTATAAGAGCGCAAAAGGCAGAGAGTGAGACAATGCCATTGCTCCATTATGTATACAGTATGTCCACACTGTGCGTGGTATTATGGACTATACTTTGCTCTTCTATTTCCAACCCACAAACCCCAAAATGTCTTGGGTCATGTTAGACGTGACCCTCCCACTCCCACCCCGGGCTAATCTGCTAAAAGTTAGGCTGCGCAGATTTCTTCACTTAATTTCCTTCCTTTCATGCCTGTTTCCTGACTTTCACAAGTATGAAAAGTTTAGTTCTAGCTCCCTCCCCTCTGCTGTGTGTGAGCCTCCCGACTGTACCCAACTTGTCCAAACGGAGTTTGAACACAAAGCCAGTCCACAGTAACAAGGAGGCCTGGTTAGGCTTTGCAGACTGCGGAACAATAGCAGCTCTTCTCCTCCTCCTCCTCCTCCATTCTCACTCCCCTCTTGGACAGCTTTATTAAATGTACTAATTACAAATGAACATGAATTGAAATCACTTGGCAGTCAACCTGTACGTAATACAGTCACAACAAATAAGATCTAATTACAAAAGGGGACTGCAAACAGAAACAATCAGAGAACTCCGACTAGAAACCAACAGAAAGTAGCAGAAAGGAGTATTAGAAAAACAAAGAAAAGCAGCAAGACGACCTCAGAAATTAACATTTGTTGAGCCTGCTCTTACACCCATTGAAGTCAATGGGAGTTTTGTCATTGCTTTCAATGGGAGCAGTAACAGAACATTAATCACCATCCAAAACATGAATTTGGGGCCTGATTCTGTGCTGAGTACCCTCCGCACACAATGCAGTCATTTACATCAGGGAAGTTGATGACGCTCATTTAAATAAATGGAAGCTGAGGCCGCCTGATGTGGTGTAGGATCAGGGCTACTGTCTGACAAAGTTTAGGAAATGATTTCAGGCTTCTCAGAACACACTGGCCCCAATCCGCAGCTGCAGCCAAAGAATGCACATCACATCACAGGAGGGAAGTGCAGCAGTTTCTTCAAATCATCTTTGCGTTTCCCTGATCCTGGAGCTACTGTGTGCCAGTCTGGTACCCAGGCATAAATTACAGCAGCCTGAGGACAGCTCTACATTGTGCTCATTCCCTATGGCCTCAAGGAGTTGTTACAGCAGCTGGGATTCACAGCAATGCTGGGACTTCCTCTGGGAATACACCCTACACCAGATGCTTAGCAGGGAGTATAATCCCATGGCCAGATATGCTGGTTTTATGATTGATTTACACCACTCCAGCAGCAAAGAGTGACCTTAATGCAGTAGAGAATTAGGACCATTAGCTTGGTCTCTTTGCTATGGTTGACTGGACAATTACTTCATTGGAAAAGTGCTGAAAATAACAGAAACTCATCCTTAATTCAGAATGAATGAATGTTTGTAAAGCACTCTGAAGATGGAATGTGCTATTCAAACATTATTATTTATTATTATTCTTAAGATACAGTAACTGTTGCTAATGGGATGCTTAGATAGTTCACCTTATTGTTAGGAGGCCATTAAAAACATTTTGTTACTAGCAGTGTATGGGAATCAAAGAATAAAAATCACACAGTTTAACTTGGCAATATGTAGCTCTAGTGACTGAGTTACATAATACTTCTTGTGCATCACATTGTGAGAGTTCTCAGAAAGATGCATCAGAGGAATGCTGAGGCCAGATTCCAGCCACTGAGCATGTGACCATTTCCACGGGGACAAACAGCACACAGTAAGAAAAAAGGACCAATCTATGTGACTTTAAGAGAAGGATGTTACTATCAAGGGCCTTTTGCCCGCAGTAAAAAAACAAAATGGGATTAAAAAGGATCAGCTAAAAATCTCTTATTTTTCAGACATCAGAGTAAGTGAATGCTGGCCATTTCCGAACACAGGGCCAAATCCTGAGACTTCTGTTTTCGTCTGAGTGAGGAATGAGTAAAAACTGATTTAAGCACTTAAGCATTTAGCTCATAATGAAAAATGCACTCTCCAGGGCAAATCCTTAACTGGCATAAATCAATGGAGCTTCACTGAACCAATAGAGCTACACTGATTTATACCAGCTGACAGCCTGTCCCCTTGGTTTTATCCCCTGGCAAGACCATAAGAAAAATCTAAATGGAGTCATGAGCACTATGCAACCTCTTCTGTAGTTTAGATTATCTTGTGACAGCTAGGATGAGCAAAGGCCTATCCTAAAACTATTGTATTTACAGTGTATTTAATGTAAGATTATTTGTAGGCTTGAGCCAGCCCTTGAGAGTATAAAAACGATTCAAAGATCGTTGTACTGAGATGGGCCCCTAGAACATTCACAGACTTTTGTATTGATAAGTGTTACATTTTTGTGCTTTCTTGGCTCAATAGAGGTTTTCCCTGAAGAATCTGGAATTCCTAAGGGATGATGAATGCAAAATCCCCAGGCTGGTTATGCAGATACCCAGCCTTTTGAGGCATGACCTCCTGAGGAGAGGGGAAATTTTCAGGAGGATGGGAGACAAAGCAAAATTTTTGGTATAAAAGACTGGGTTTATCCTGACAGAGGGGCCTGTCTTTAGATTCTGCAAATGGACTTGACCTTTGGTCCAAGCAAGGATCCAACCCCGCTGAAAGGTTGGAAGAACTTTGCCCTGTCAGATTCCTCCATTTGATCAATGGGCAACTTCTGGTACATCCAATATGTGATCCTTTGGCTATTTTATGTTTTCTCTGCATGGTTTTGTTCATAAAGAAATGTACTCTGCTTTGAAAGAGCTATGTGGTCACTTATAACCACTTGCATTCCCTGGTCACAGCCCTTGGAAAAAAAACAAAGTGCAGGGGTTGGCCATTAGGCAGACCTGCTTGAGGTAACTGCAACCTCAAACCCGATCTGGGGAGAGAAGGGATACGGGTTCCTGCCCAGAAAGAGGTGCTGGCTGGAGGCCTGAGAGGGCATTCCTTGAGCAGATCATGGAGGGAGTCAAAGGTGCAGTTACCGTCAGGGGTGGCTCTAGCCATTTCGCTGCCCCAAGCACAGTGGCATGCCGCGGGGAGGGGGGGGTGCTCTGCTGGTTGCTGGTCCCGCAGCTCCAGTGGACCTCCCGCAGACATGCCTGCGGACGGTCCGATGGTCCCGTGGCTCCGGTGGACCTCTCGCAGGCGTGCCTGCGGATGCTCCACCGAAGCCGCGGGACCAGCAGACCCTCCGCAGCCACACCTGTGGGAGATCCACCAGAGCCACCTGCTGCCCTCCCGGCGACCGGCAGAGCGCCCCCCATGGCATGCCGCCCCAAGCACGCGCTTGGCATGCTGGGGCCTGGAGCCGCCCCTGGTTACCCTGAAACTGTGACGTATCTTTCCCCAAAATGATAGCTAGAGAGTAAAGAAATGCTGTTCATGGCCTTCCAAAAGTTTTCTGCAATCCAATACTAAGTATAGGCGATTAGAAGAGAACTAGGGAAGAGAACAGTAATCACATCTCATGTTTCCATGCCTATTTTAACTGTTCGCAGAGGTCAGGAAAGAACTGCCTTCACACCTCCTGGCCCAGCAGTGCACAACTGGCTAAGTGCATTTATGAGGTTTAGGAGTTTCACTTTCTTCTGCAGCATCAGTTTTTAAACCATGGCTAGAAGTCAGATATCAAACTTGAGGGGCTTCTCTATTGAGAATCAGGCTTCTCTAATCAGTCTTCTGCAATTAGGATTTATTAGATGGGGGAAAACATTGTCTTGTCAATTAATTAAGTTCTCAATTGCCTACATGCTAAACTGAAGGCTTCTCAAGCAAGGAATCCCTACCCAAAGAAGCACAATATTAAACATAAGAGCTCTACACTTGTACAATTCCTGACAGAAAACTTCATTAAGATATTGTTAAAACTGAAAATGTGCCTGACACACTCTCTCTTCCTTCAAGTTGTTCTTCCTGACAGTTGTCTTTGTTGCAGGTCTCTTGGTACCTTTCATGACAATGCTTCTCCCTCCCTTCCTCCCTTTACTGATTTTTAATTTTCCATGGAAACCCATAAGGTGCATTTGCTGAATTTCAGCTATCAAACAACAACTATCTTTTGCCTTCCTGCTATTTTAAACATTCAGCTCCAGGTTAGATTTTTGCATTTGTGCAGGCAAATACAAGAGCATGAGTGAGGCAATGGCTAGAGCAAGCCAAAGCAGATACAAGACCATATTCAGCTCCAATGAAGATGAATTTAGAATGGGGTTGGTTGGATAATAGATTTTTCCCTGTGGAAAAATTTGATTTTTGGAGAAAATTTGAATTGAAACATTTCAGTAGAAAAAACAAAAACAAAAATGATTAAAAATGCTGCAGTGGTACCTTGTGGAATCTGTTGTTTGGTTGCCTCATGCTCCCATTCTTCTCTGTTGGCTGGGCTCCTGGTCAGACTACAGTGCCCATGATTACCCTCTTGTATAGCTTCATGGGAGTCCCAGGTCCTGGTGCACCATGGAAGATGTAGCTTGGCTGGGAAGCCCAGCTATAGACGAGCGGACTCACCCCTGTGGCACTTCCTGCTGGTGACTTCTGGGAATTAGCTCACTGCCAGCCAGGAGCACCCTCTGCAGGCCGGTGATCCGCCTGTCCTCTGGCCCCCATGTCCCTCCCTGGACCTGGTGCCCTTTTACCTGGGGTGCTGTCCCCTGGCAGTAACTCTTCAGTCTTAGGGTCTCCCCTCCCCAGGGAACTCCCACCCACTATTCCCACCTCATCTCAGTATAAGGCTACTGCCAGTCATCATCTAGCCCCACGTCCTGGGGCAGACTGCAGTATCAGCCTACTCACCACTGGTGAGGTTGTGTTTGGACCTGCTGCCTTAGCCTACCCCTGGGCTGCCCTCTGCAACCCCCAGTACCTGTTGGCCCACTGCTAGGCCACAGCCTGGGGCTTTCCAGGCTGGAGCTCCCCAGCTCCTCTGCCTTTCCCCAGCCCTGCTTCACTCAGGTACCCGGTCTCTAACTCCCTGCAGCCAGGCCCATCTCCCGCTACAGCCAGAGAGAGACTTCTTAGGCTTCTGGCTCCCAGCCTCTTATAGGGGCCAGCTGAGCCTGACTGGGGCATGGCCACAGCTGAGCCTACTTTCCCCAATCAGTCCAGGTTTCTTGCCCCAGCCACAACCCTCTCCTGGGCGATTTTAAGCCCTTCAGGGCAGGAGCGGGGGTCCACCCCGCTACACCAGCCCATGGAGCAAAATGGGGATGTGAGGCAACCAAACTACAACTCCCATAAGGCACTGCAGCAGCATATCCAAATTAAAATATTTTTATTTTTATGTGAAATTTTTCAGGTTTTTTAATGAAAAACTGAAATTTTCTGTGAAAAATTGTGTGTACTCAAAAACCTAATTTTCTGTTGAAAAACTGTTTCAATGAAAATTTTTTTAACCAGCCCTAGTTTACACCGTTGGAAAATTTTTTAGCAAATCCAGCCAACAGTTTTTTGCTTTATTGCCTTGCTCATACATCTGTGGATAGTCAAAAATATTGTAAAACTGGCCTTCTGGGTAAAGCCCCAAACCTGGGTTACTTTGATTACTTCCTTTTCTAGGCCTCCTTGAAGCCAAGTGAGTCAGCTTCTGCTTGAGACATCTGCAAAAGTTTATTATTATTGGAGATTTTTAAGAATGGGTTAGTCAAACACCTGTCAGGAATGGTCTAGCTATTACTTAGTCCTGCCTTGAGTGCAGGGGACTGGACTAGATGATGTACTGAGGTCCATTCTAGTCATATACTTCTATGATTATCTTCTGTTCCAGCTCAGTAAGGAATTGTTTTATTTTGATTTTGTTTTACTCTCAGGAGAAGTTACAGGTTACTCAAGAAAAGGTCTAAGATTTTTCAGAAAAGTATGGACTGTTCAGCATGCATTAAATTAAGTCTTCTAGAAAAAAAATCACCATTCATAGTCAAAATGTAGCTTCTCTTAATTCGTTATCCCTAAAAAAATAAGACAACTTGCTTGAGATTTTGCCTATAATACATGGGGTTTATGTATTTAAAAAACTAAAAAAAACCCCACAAAACCCCCAAACCCCACATTGTCTGATGTCCTGATAGATGTAATCTTGGCTAGAAAATCCATAAACTCTGAATCTAGTCCAAAAAACTGAATGAACAGATAGATTTGTAATTCTGGATACAAATGGAGTTGTATGACGGTTTGAACAATGACATACTCGGGCCCATAGTCTTCAATAAAATCACAGGTACGATATCACTAACCCAATAAAATCCCTTTTTAAAATTGAACATCCTTTTTACACGAGGAATATCACAGCCAGGCACTCAGTATTTTCTTGGAGAATTATTGCATTTCTCAGGGCTTTCAAAAGATGAAGCCATAGCCTAGCACAAAAGTCAGGCACTAAGGCCCTGATCCTCTTCCCACTGAAATTAACAACAAAATTCTCTTTGATTTCTGTCATTCAGGATCAGGTTTTAGCCCTCCATCCCCAAATGGAACAGCCTTTATACTTTACTGTTTCATTAAAAAAATGACAGAAGTATAATAATTGCATCTACAATGCAATAAGAACTCTACAGCAATAACATTTCCCTCTGGGGAAACGCTGAGTTCTCAAATTCCTAATCTTTGAAAGGAGAGTGCCTACTATGAATTAGCTAATTCAAAAATATATTTCATGGGCAACAAAATAAAAAAACTTCACAAAGGCTGGCTGGGGAACTAAGATGTGCTAGATGGCTATTAGGTGAATATTAGAACCCATAATAATAAATCAAGCATGTTATTCTAAAATGCTAGAGATTTTGTTCAATTGTACTCTTATTGTATATACTGTATAACAGAAAGAAAATGAGTTCTCCAGACACAGAAACACTGGTCCAAAATTTAAGTTTACAAGTCTAACAGGAGTAGCAATAATCCAGAACCAGGATTAGAGCTCAGGATTTCCTGTCATCCTGCCCTGAGTTCAATTAATTACAATGCATTACCTATAGAATAAAAAGGTACAATGGGTATTACACAGAGGTTAGTAGATCTTCTCATGTTCCCAGGCCAAGGTCACAACTATGGTTTAGTAGATCTGTCCTCTAATTAATTTTGTGTCCCTCTAAATCTGTGCTATGCATGAACTCATTTTCCTTTTCAGGAACAGGCCTCTAAATGTATGTTTTATATGAACGTTTTGGAGGGGGAGAACCTCATGGATACTCAGCTATTGCCCCTCTCCCCTTTACAAGTTCCTCCTTGTGACCTAGAATTCTCTGTTTCCCCCCGCTAAATATCACAGCTTAGAAGGCCCTTTACTGTCCCCTCTTACTTTTATTTGGTTTTCATGTATTGCTGTGGCGATCTAATACTTGGAGGCTCCACTGTGAAACCATCTGGTCCCTGGTGTAACGGCAGTGGAGTCATTAATCATCTGTCGTCTAATAGCCTCCCATGCAGTCCTTTGGACTCTTCTCTTAAATAAAGGGCTAGATGATGGAACCTAGAACCTTTCAACTCTCAGTCACTTCTTCAAATCCAGCTAAGGGTAATAGTAACTAAAGTCACATTCATCTGATGGTTGTTTGGCAGCTTATGTGAAATGCATTGGTGGTCTCTCTCCAACTCCAGGTAGGTAGGTGTTTCAAATAATAAAAGTCACAATCCCATTGGCACACTTGCTGGAAGACTCAACATAGAGGGTAAAGACTAAATGGGTATGGAAACAGAAGAACCCTGTCACCTATAGAGATGATTCATCCAGTGCAAGGCTGAGACCTGTTGGTGGCCAATGTGGATTTACTATGGCTCCCCTTGCTATGCGTGTTCTGTGAATAAATAGATGCCTTCCATTTCTAGTGTTATCACTATTCAACTAGCCTTTTTTTTTTTTTTTTTTTTTTTAAAGGTCTCTATAAAGTGCATGCAACTATTTGCTACTTCATTTATTCATGTGTTCCTTAATTATAAGTATGTCCATCCAAATGAGGAATCACATATTGGGAATTCTATCAGTTATAATCCATTCATTCAATAATTCAGTACTTGTACCGCTTAATGCTGCAAAATCTCCACTATTATAGCAAATACAGACTATTCAAAGAAAACAGGCAAATAGAGTTGTTCTGTGTACCCTCTGACAAAATTAGTTCGCACTGAAAAGATTTGTCAGTGTCAGGGGGTGAACAATGGCATACAGACAATAAGTAAAAATCATGTAATAAATCAAAATTAATTCCAAACAATTAGTTTTAGATTCCAGGGATATCATAAAGAAACATCACCTTCCAAACATTAAGCCAGAAATCAGACTGTTCATTGATTCTTATTATTCACAAGAATTCCAAAGATGTGTTTTTAAAATTAAAAATAACATTTTCAACAATTTAAAACATGGCAAGTAAGGTTCTGAGGGAAGGGATGCATGGGAAATAATATGATCTCCACACTCTCTCTTTCTGTATGGTTAATGAAGTGAAAAAATCTGGGAATTGGACAGGTTTTTGACATTTAAGAGTGGTTAACTACTTCAGGCTGGAGGCATTTCAGATTCTCACTGTGTTAGGAAGAGTGGTGGATGATGATTAGTGGATGGTCGCAGGGAGCTGTGCCCTATAAAGAATATGCGGGGTTGTTGTAGCTGTGTTGATCCCAGAATATTAGAGAGACAAGGTATGTGAGGTAATGTCTTTTATTGGACCAACTTCTGTTGGTGAAAGAGACAAGCTTTCGAGCTTATACGGCGCTCTTCTCCAGGTCTGGGAAATGTGACTTCACCTTGAATGGTTTCTTGAAATATGTGTTAATCTGTTCCACCTTGAATTTAGCTGTGGCACACTGAATATGTTTCCCAGACCTGAAGAAAGTGGAAGCTCAGAAGCTTCTCTCTCTCACCAACAGAAGTTGGTCCAGTAAAAGATGTTACCTCACCCACCTTGTCTCTCTAAAATGTACATATTAGATATAGCTTTTTCTACAGTAGCTATTTGGTAGTCAGATTTGTTGTTTTCATTTGTTTTTATTATTATGAATCTTTTCTGTGTGTCACCACATGTAAAATCACCCCTCATCTTTTTTTAATGTCTTAATGAATTTTGGGTTTAGCCATTACTTATTCAACATGTATGTCTCCTGTCCTCTAACAGTCTCAACAACTACTTATTCCCATTTAGCTACCGGTACATTCACAACCCCTTCCCATTCTTAGATTTCACATTAGCAAAGCACAGGAGTAATCTTTTAACTGATAGCATTTCCCTGGAAGTTCAGTGAAAACATGCTGTACCAGATGCATGCAATACTGGAAGTGTTTACTCTGATAAATCTGGTTCACTAAGCAGAAGTGCAACAGTTAAAGACACAGATGCCTTTTGCCTCTTGCAAAACTTTGAAATGATTATCATCATTTTAGAGATCAAAGGACAGTTTTGTGTCAGTTACACCAGCATATTGGGAGTTAATTGCAATGACCTCAGTAGAGTTATGCTGGATTTGCACCAAAATGTCTTTCCTCTGTTGGACTTACTTCCTCACTTAGGGCCAGGGAGTTGCACCCATTTACACTTGTGCTGAATTTGGGCCAGGAAGTCATAATCCTTCTTTGTTGCATCATAACTATTTCCACAGCAAACAAATGTAATGTTGCAAAGAGGATGTTGAATGTATTATTTCAAATGAGGAATTAGCAGCAGGAATTGATAATCTCTAAAGCAGCAAAGATTCTGTTTCCATACAAATATCCTTTAATAATAATAATAATAAAAAAACGGGGGGGGGGGGGGAAGAGGGGGGGGGAGCAAAAAAAGAGCACACAAAAAAAAAAAATGCAGAGGGATACAAAAAACCAACATGGTATGTTAGCAGTATTGTCTCTAAATAATAATATTTTACATTAGCTTTTTACATTCTCCATGAATTTTCAAGGACTCAGCTCAGTGCTCACTGACATCCTTTCATAGATCACCTTCTAAAATACCCATGCACATACCACCACCTCCTCCTGCACACCCACCCCTCTTCACCAGTAGCATTCAGGCTGTATTTTGAAGGCTGAAGAAACTTCACCAAACTAGAAGCCTGCTTTATTATCCCAATCCAAGTGTAATGGTCTCTGGGGGACTAACAACCTTTTCATAAGGAATATTTCCTAATTAGAATGGATGTTAAACAAAGAAAGTGGAGGGGGGGAGGCCTGACAACCTTTTCCTTTCCGCAAAATAGAACAGGAGATATAATCCTGGCCTAACTGGTCTAAAGAATCATTATCCCTTTACACTTTAAAATACTCTGATCTTTAGGCCCCACTGGGACTCTGTCATAAATTAAACTCGCGACAAGGACATTGCAAAAGAGGAGATTAGTAAAAATGACAAATTGTTTCTGTTTGCTCTCTAAAGAAATGTAAAAAAACGTTAAGTAAAAATTGTGTTTTGAGTTTTTCACTAGAATGAATAGATTATTTGGATGATGCTCAGAATCTGAAGCCCAATAAACGTATTATTACAGAATGTTCTGTATGCAAGAGCTAAAACGGGTGAGTTCATGGCAGTTTACTGGTCTACATTCCACAGGAGAGTCCTGGATTTCCCTCTAGAGTCCTGCAGATCTGTCCTACATGTAGTAGGGCTGCTAGTTGTGAAATATTTGCCCCTGTAATTTGGAACTCTTGCTCTTGACTGCTGTGCAGGTAGGTACTGGGGACCTGGCTTCAAATTTGTCTTTGGGAGGTAACAAATGAATCATAGAATCATAGAACTTAAGATCAGAAGGGACCATCATGATCATCTAGTCTGACCTCCCGCAAGATGCAGGCCACAAAAGCTGACCCACCCACTCCTGAAATAATTCTCTCCCTTGACTCAGCTGTTGAAGTCCCCAAATCCTGATTTAAAGACTTCAAGTAGCAGATAATCCTCCAGCAAGCGACCCCTGCCCCATGCTGCGGAGGAAGGCGAAAAACCTCCAGGGCCACTGCCAATCTACCCTGAAGGAAAATTCCTTCCCGACCCCAAATATAGCAATCAGCTGAACCCCGAGCATGCGGGCAAGACTCTCCAGCCAGACACTCAGGAAAAAGACTTTCAATATCCCAACATTGACCCTCGGTACTAATTACCAGTGGTCGCACGTTCTTGACTTATTGACTAAATCACGTTCTCCTATCAAACCATTCCCTCCATAAACTTATCAAGCTTAATCTTAAAGCCAGAGAGGTCCTTCGCCCCCACTGTTTCCCTCAGTAGGCTGTTCCAGAATTTCACTCCCCTGATGGTTAGAAACCTTCGTCTAATTTCAAGCCTAAACTTCCCGACTGCCAATTTATATCCATTTGTTCTCGTGTCCACATTAGTACTGAGCTGAAATAATTCCTTTCCCTCCCTGGTATTTATCCCTCTGATATATTTAAAGAGAGCAATCATATCTCCTCTCAACCTTCTTTTGGTTAAGGAAAACAAACCGAGCTCCTCAAGTCTCCTTTCATACGACAGGCTTTCCATTCCTCAGATCATTCTAGTGGCCCTTCTTTGTACCCGTTCCAGTTTGAATTTATCCTTCTTAAACATGGGAGACCAAAACTGCACACAGTACTCCAAATGAGGTCTCACCAACGCCTTGTATAACGGGACTAGCACCTCCTTATCTCTACTAGAAATACCTTGCCTAATGCATCCCAAGACCGCATTAGCTTTTTTTTACGGCCACATCACATTGCCGACTCAGTCATCCTGCGATCAACCAGGACTCCGAGGTCCTTCTCCTCTTCCGTTACTTCCAACTGGTGCGTCCCCAGCTTATAACTAAAATTCCTGTTAGTCATCCCTAAATGCATAACCTTACACTTCTCACTATTGAATTTCATCCTATTACTAATACTCCAGTTTACAAGGTCATCCAAATCTCCCTGGAGGATATCCCGATCCTTCTCCAAATTGGCAATACCTCCCAACTTTGTGTCATCTGCAAACTATCAGCCCACTCCTACTTTTGGTTCCGAGGTCAGTGATAAATAGATTGAATAAGATCGGACCCAAAACTGAACCTTGAGGAACTCCACTGGTAACCTCCCTCCAACCCGACAGATCATCTTTCAATACGACCCGCTGCAGTCTCCCCTTTAACCAGTTCCTTATCCACCTCTGGATTTTCATTTCGATCCCCATCTTTTCCAATTTAACGAGTAATTCTTCACGCGGTACCGTATCAAACGCCGTACTGAAATCAAGATATATTAGATCCACCGCATTTCCCTTGTCTAAAAAATCTGTTACTTTCTCAAAGAAGGAGATCAGGTTGGTTTGACACGATCTACCTTTCGTAAAACCATGTTGTAATTTGTCCCAATTGCCATTGACCTCAAGGTCCGTAACTACTTTCTCCTTTAATATTTTTTCCATGACTTTACATACTACAGATGTTAAACTAACAGGCCTGTAGTTACCCGGGTCACTTTTTTTCCCCTTCTTGAAAATAGGAACTATATTAGCTAATCTCCAGTCAAACGGAACAACCCCCGAGTTTAGAGATTCGTTAAAAATTATCGCTAAGGGCTTGCAATTTCACTCGCCAATTCCTTTAATATTCTAGGATGAAGATTATCCGGGCCGCCTGATTTACTACCGTTAAGCTGTTCAAGTTTGGCTTCTACCTCGGATACTGTAATTTCCAACCCCACACCTTCATTCCCATCAGTCACTCTGCCACTATTCCTAAGCCCTTCATTAGCCTCATTAAAGACCGAGGCAAAATATTCGTTTAGATATTGTGCCATGCCTAGCTTATCCTTAATCTCCACTCCGTTTACAGTTTTAAGCGGTCCCACTTCTTCTTTCTTGGTTTTCTTCCTATTTATATGGCTAAAAAACCTTTTACTATTGGTTTTAATTCCCTTCGCAAGGTCCATCTCTACCCGGCTTTTGGCCTTTCTCACTTCATCCCTACACCCTCTGACCTCAATAAGGTGGGTTTCTTTGCTGATCCCTCCCATCTTCCACTCCTTTTACGCTTTCTGTTTTTTCTTAATCACCCCTCTGAGACGCTTTTCTTAATCACCCCTCCGAGATGAAGTAAGTGTGGTAGTCTCAGCCTAGTCCCTAATGAGTGTCTGTTGACATCACCAAAAGAGCCCACTGTACAGCTGGCCCAGGACTAAGCTAGTAGATAGACTGCAAGCCAGTGTTAAAAAGCACTGTCAGAAATGGATGGGGAAACCATGCACAAAGCCTGTTCCACATTTATGCTTAACTTTATCCATTACTACAAAACCTGCTATTTCACATTCATCAGTCTTCCACAGACATGTCAAAAATTAAAGCACTTGTTCCCTTCCAGCCCAATCTTGAAGGGCTCACATTGACCGTGTAACCCTACAAAGCAGGAGTTAGTTTTACTTACATCACACTAGTTTCACACCGCACACTCTTAAGGATCTCTCTTTAGATTTTTTTGAGGCCAGGTTTATTTGGATAGCAGGGTCCTGAATACTGATCTGGAACATTACTCAGTCATCCAAAGAACTACATACTGTCATACACACCGCGTAAGAACAAAAGCCCAACAAACAACCCCCCCAACAACAAAAGCACTGGCATGATGATTTTGGCCAAGAGCTAATGCTAATGAGGTTGTAAATTGCTCTCAGTGCTCCTGTTTATAATTATCTGATTAGTATTTAAAAGCAACTTTTAAGAAAAGAAGTATAGTGCTAAATCCTTTATGCTGCTGGCTCCTGCAGTTTCATGCATGAAAATGCATATTTACATTTAATAATAACAATAATAGAGGATTTTCATTCTTGTTTATTTTAATATTGGCATTTAACATTTTAGGCCAGATTGTGGTTGATCTAGTGCAGATACACAAAGTTGCGGGAAGGGACAGGGCATATGGAACGCAAGTCAAAAGATCAACGGTGACAAAGCAAATGGGACAATGTTAGGCAAGTGGTGCGCTGACACCACTGTCTATCATGCTGACCAATATTGTCTCATTGTTTCCTTGTGCTTCCCATATTTGTCTATATCCGCCCGTTTGGTCTTAAACTGTAAACTCTTTTGGGGTAGGGACCATCTTTTTTGTGTTTGTTCAGTGCCTAGCACAAGGGGGTCTGGTCCATTACTGGGATTCCTTAGGACTACTGCAATACAAATAAGTCATAATAAAGTGGAAGTGGAGAAACAGAAGAAGGGGAAACAAATGCATGCCATATCTTTTCAAAAGGCTTAGTAGTTACTCTGTTGTAGTTTCTAGAGACAAAGCCAAAGCCTTCCATTGCTGTAGAGTCTCTTCTCTGCTCTCATATGACATTTAAAAAAAAATCGGGGCTCTGTCATGGCTTAAACAGTGTAAAAATATTAGTATAATCTCTTAACTATTCTGAGAGAGAAGGTGAGGGGCTTTATGCTTCTTTGATGACCCCTGGATAATAATCTACCTGCTTTACACAGGTAAATTCGTCCCCTTGCACAAGGCCCGGCTAGCCACTATCCTTCTGGTGGAGGAGGTCTGGAGAGGCTTGCCTTTGAACCAGTCGATGCTGCTCCTTAAAAAGCTGAGATATCATTGCTGAGTGATGCACAATCCTGCTGATTGGTGGAGCACCTTGCCCTTTGTAGGCCAAGAGAGCAAGAAATCCAGAATCTCTCCAAATACTTTTATCACCAACAGCCCAATAAAGAATGCATGCAGCATGATTACCGAAACACCAGTGCACTACTCCAGCCCTCCAACCCCTACCATACTGGACTAGGATTTCCAAATTTTCAGGGCTAGTTTTTAATCCAGACAGTTGTCAGCAGGAAGAAATAAGCAGAGAGTGTCCACTTTTATTATTGTAACAAAAGAAAACTTGTTGACGATTTTGCTGACAGATTGAAGAATATAGGTATTTTTTGGATCACTGTTCCAAACCTACTCTAAACACATGCACTCTTAGGGTAAAAGTAACATCCTGAATGCTTATTCCTATGATATATAATTCATCAGTGGCATCACTGTCTACTAAATTCAGTGATCTCAGTTAAGAGTTGGGTTATCGAAAATGCTAGGTTACTAAATTAACTGGATGCGCCACATAGATATATGGTTTCCCTGTAGTCTGCTACGTTGCAGATTATTAGAAATCTCCATTGTGAGCCCAATATTTACAGCAAGTATTACAGCTATGGATTTAAAGGACACTGAGATTTGGTCTAGCACTCATTCTCTTGACTGTGGACCAAAGCATGTTTCTATTAATTAACATTATTAATGTGATTTATAATTCCACATATCAAGGTGCATAGCCTAGGGGGGTATATTTTAATCTCCACATATGGTGTGAACTGTGCACATAAATCCCAATGCAATGAGATGTGAGCATACCTCTTAGCCATGTTTCCTGTAAAATAAATAGTTGTGACTAGGCATGCAAATAAAACACCTCTCTCTTGACCTCAAAGTGACCCTCGAGGTTCTCCACAGTCTTTCAGGAAGAATGTGCAATATTTCACGCTTGTATAATTTTATCACATGTAATGGTAGGTATAGTAGTTTTCTTGAAACTGATCTGACTATCCAAAAATCATTTAATTCCCTTAAATTGTAATGTGAAGGTCATGAAGCAATACTTACCACAGACCAAATACAGGCCAAATGTTTAAAAAGTTACCTTTAATTATTCACATACAACAACTTGCACATGAAATGATCATGTTTATACACACAAATAGGTGATCACGCATGCAGACTGGATTGTTACAAGTCCAAAAATCCAGCTTGTGCTCACGAACATGTTCATGCCTATTTAAAGGCTGGCTAAAGAATTGGCCTTGCATGTTGACTGCTTTATGGGAGTTACCACATATCAATTGTCAAGCAGACCATAACATGTTGAGAAAAAAGGAGAAACTAAGAGAAATTAAATTCTTTGACCAAAAAAGCAATTTCTTCATTTTACAATCATCAGCCTATAAAAATGAAATTTATTCCTGTCAGTCTGCTTCCTTTATCTACTTCCATTGCCTTCTGATTTGTTTCCTTTACAGAATTTACAAGATCATCCAATCTGTACAACAATTGTTCTTGTGATTAACTCCCTACAATCAGCAGACACAAAACGAAAAGATTTATGATGAAATTTTTCAAGGTGGAAATTTATGACCTGGTTCTTAGTGGAGCTGCCCTATATTTGTCAGCATTCAGTATAACAAGAAAAAAAAAAGCTATTTTCTTGTTTTAGATCTAGGGCATTAAATTTGTAAACAGCCATTTCCTTGTTTTAGTTCCAGATTATGTCACAATTTTTTTTATTTAAATACATAATTCTTTAGCCAAGTAAAAAACTGTCTGGATTCTTTGTGGTTCTCCTATTTATTGCAGTGATATAAAGACTAATTTTAATAGTGACATATCCTTTTTCATTATTCCTACTGCAAGCTCACATTATATTCTACGTATCAGGAATGATTTCACTCAATGCTGAAATGCAGCTGTTTCTGGATGAAACTGTTAGTTGTTTAACAAGTACCACCACCACCACACAACAATTTAGAGTGCGAAACAAAGGACACCACATCCCATTGAAATTGCAGAGGAAAGTTAAGTAGACAAAGTATATTAGTCTCTGCAGTGCTAAGAACATGTCTCGGGCCTGTATTTGGGCAAATGTATCTAGATTTGTATTAAAATGAACGGGGTGGGGATGGAATTGGCAACCCAGTTGTATTCACTAATTTGGTTTCCACAAAGAAAGGACTGGAGAAACATGCACCATAATGAGACTGTAGAGTGACTTGTACTGATTCTATCACTGCAGACAGCAGGGTTCTGAGAGGTCAGAGGAATAATAGACTTGTTCAATGATTGGTAGCACCTCTGACTGAAATACAAATCTTTAATGCAACACAAACACTTTCCATTTAACGAGTGACCAGGCTGATGTCTTTCAGGAGATTTTGTCCTTAAATTCCACTTTCAAGTCACAGTTGTCTATGATTAAGACAAGAGCATCCCTTTAGTCTCATCATTTAAAA
>SCPV02141097.1:0-33813 GCA_004028625.2 Cuora amboinensis
GGGGGCTCAGGGAAGGGGGCTGGGTGCAGGAGGGGTGTGGGGTGCGGCGGGGGCTCAGGGAAGGGGGCTGGGTGCAGGAGGGGTGTGGGGTGCGGCAGGGGGTTCAGGGCAGGGGGTTGGGGTGCGGCAGGGGGCTCAGGGAAGGGGGTTGGGTGCAGGAGGGGTGTGGGGTGCAGCAGGGGGTTCAGGGCAGGGGGTTGGGGTGCAGGAGGGGTTCAGGGTGCGGGCTCTGGCCTGGCACCGCTTACCTGGAGCAGCTCCGGGATGGCAGCAGCGCACAGCAGGCCTAAGGCAGGCTCCCTGCCTGCCCTGGATCTGTGCCGCTCCCGACAGCGGCCGGCACTATGTCCCTGCGGCCCCTGGGGAACGGGGGGGGGCAGAGGGCGCTGCGCACTGCCCTCACCTTCAGGTACCTCCCCCGAAGCTCCCATTGGACACAGTTCCCTGTTTCCAGCCAATAGGAGCTGCGGGGGGTGGTACCTACAAGCAAGGGCAGCGCACCAAGCCCTCTGCCCCTTCCCTCCCTAGGGGCTGCAGGGACGTGGTGCCGGCTGCTTCTGGGAGCAGCACAAGGCCAGGGCAGGCAGGGAGCCTGCCTTAGCCCCGGTGCACCATGGGCTGGCAATCTCGCAGGCTGAATCCAAAGCCCTAACAGGCTGGATCCAGCCCACAAGCTGTAGTTTGCCCACTCCTGTGTTAGAGCCACCGTGCGCCAGACCATTGCCACAAGATGATCCCAAAGTGGAGGGATCAACAGGTGGCATGGAGCCAGAATGGCAGCTCTTGACACCGGTGCCAAACTCCCTGTGACTGGCGTAGGGCACAGGGAGCCCTTGATACAGCTCAGCAATCTGCAGCTTCTGTAAAAAGACCCTAACTTGTATCAGGGCACTAGCCCGGCACAGTGCAGCCTAGGATCAGAGAATACAACTTCAAACCACTTTTGGTCCCTTGCTTACTGCAGTGCCTTTTGCTCTCCTCATCAGCAGCTGGAACTGGGTCTTGGTCTGGAATAATTTCTTCTGAAAATGTTAACTGGGTTCCTCTATGCACCCCAAACACACTCATTGTGATTAGTCAATGGGTGACCCATTGACAAATACAAAATTGTGCTAAATAGTGATTAATCAAACACATACATTTAAATATTCTAGTCTAGAATACTTGGCTCAGTTAGTTTTGATGTAAATTTGTTTTACAAAAGTGGGGACTGTTTCATCTTGTAGTGGTAACTCCACTATAATATGGCTTGTAAAAGGTAAGTCTCATGAGCTCTAGAATGAGGTTTCTGCTCTTATAAATCATCACTGAGAAGTGGGGTGAGATGATGGGGCTTCTTGTGACTATTGGCAGGCTTGTCTGTAACTGCATTAATCCTTCCCCTGCTTTTTATGCCCCCTAACAAGCTGCTAGCCATTGAAACGTCCTAATGAAAAGGACTCCAGTTTTTACTGCAATAACTTTACAGCTACAAGAAGAGATACCGACTAACAACATTCTAGACTCTCCTCCATCCAAAAACCCCTGACCAGTTTACCCAGTGCAAGACTGTGCCTGTGTCACCACTTCCTGGCCTCGGTCAGGATTTATATTCCTGAATAAGTCAAAGTACATTTCTGTAATCATACTCTGAACACACCCATTAGTTCACGCCTCTGCTGCTCTGGGCACTTTGAAACTGTCATTTGCTTTGGTTGGATAGCTTTGATTATTTGAAAGTAACTTTTTACAGGTTTTAGAAAATACAGTTTTGGATTTGTTTCAACTAGAATATAACCTATGTCTAGTTAATAGGCTTCCCCCTTCCTCCGTGATTAATCTTGGCAGACATTGTTCCCTGTTGCTGTAGAACAGGTTGAGCAAATAATACTGTAGAAGGCAAAGCTGGTTGTGCTTCAACATGTACCAAAGAACAAATGTTCTGAAAGGAGAAAGAACAAAATAAATGTCACACAACTGACATATTTATACCTCTTCCATTAAACATGTCCCAGATGTTTCTCTAAATCTAGTTTTGTTTTCTCAAATTTTTCTTTGTAGTCAGGGCCCCATTAATTTTGTCTCTATAAAATCTACCTCTTTCTGCAGAACTCTGCTCTAGAATCTCAGCTTTTGTTTATAAAAAACTAAGTACAGTATCTATGCCTTGTGATTGCGGGGAAAAACCCTTCCAAGGATAGCCCATGCAAAGATGTCTGCCCAAGGCCTGGTCTACACACACTGTACTGATTTAACAAAGGGCGGCTATACACTCAAACTGCCCCCGAAAGATCTCACGGCTGCACTAACTCACACCTAGTGAGTGTGTGGCCACTCTTCTGTTGGAGTAAGTTCCCTATTTTGATTTAGCCTAAAGTAATTTTTTCCAACTTAAAAACTATGAAAATAGGGCAGTTTTTTTTCTAAAAAGTCTTCACACTAGGGGTATGAAAGATTTGTTTGGTTTGTTAGATGTGAGAGCTACCGTTTTAAATATGTTAGCTGGTCAAGCGAATAGGTTATAACTGCAGCTTGCTCCTTTCTTCTAGGGTTTTCAAGTGTGTTAGCTATCATGTTTTTACAAACACATTTTCCCCCTAGGATGGACAAGTCCACGCAGACTTTCACTAAAATAATAAAGGGAGTGAATTAATTAGTTACTTTTGATGCAAGTTTGTGTAGCCAAGGCCTGAACTTATTTAGTTAAATTGGTGCAATGCACTTGTGTGGACATTAGACCTCATCTAAACATACAGATTGTATCACGCTAGCTTTCCTGGGAGAGTTAAAGTGGTACAAGTCCCTCTAATGTGCATACTTATACCAGTATAGCTATTCCCATGCAGGAAGGGGAATAACTGCAGCCACACTAGGGGTTGCCAGTATAACTATTATGGTAAAAGATCTCACCTCTAACCAGACATAGTTATACTGCTACAAAAGCCGCGTGCAGATCAGACCTTACATTAGCAGGTCTTAATACCTTGGTAACACACCTGAGTCTGCAACCAGCCTGAAAAAAGCACCTGAAGGGAGGAGTGCATTGCCCCAACCGTATCAGTGGGGTGTAAATGTTGAAATCTGTTATACTGCAGTATTACCTAAACACCCCACTGTGCTAGGTGCTGTACAAACTGAGAAATACAGAGGATTTTGCCACAAAATTTGTCAAGCTTGCCTCAGAGTGCATGGAACCTTGCTTACAGGTCTCTATATATGCCTGTGGGATATGCTTGTCCTGCATAATCAGCATGAATAACTAATGCATAAAATCCAAAATGAACTTGAAAAACCCCATTGAAATAGGTACACGCTGAAATCTCCAGTTTAGAAGACTCTTTATCCCACCAATTACTGAGGAAGAAGAGAAAAGCACCAGTATGTGTCTGAGTTGTACAGTTAACACTAGAAGTAATCCACTGTGCCCCTTCATTACCCCATGGAACTGCAGGTTTCCAAGGAAGAGAAGTAAGATTGATGTATTATGTTAAATAGCCAGTGTGTGCTGGAACAGCTGGGAGCCAGGTAAGGAAACCCTTGTCTCTGACTAGCCTTTGGTGGATTTAAGGTCCATGCTACTATTTCTTTGACAATAGCTGTGGATTATTTAACTAACAGTAGATTCAGCACAATCTCTCTTGAAACTGATCCCCCAACTACATGTCATTTAAAATAATGAGCCTTTAGTCTCTTGTGTCAATGGATTTGTGTATTTAAAGGGACACACTGCAGTCTGCGCACTTCTCTAGTCGAGTAAAGCAAGCGCATTGACTGCTGTTAGACAGGTCCCTATGCAAACAAATCACTTTTCAACCCTTTCGTACTGGGTTTAATTATTTTAAACTAGAAGAAATTGGAGAGCACATTGTTAGTGCATAGAGTGCACAACTCATGATATTGTCTTGCCTGAGTTCGGAGTGTGTGTTTGGGGTTTTTTTAAGTCTGAAATACTAACCTTTTGGCACTATAATTTAAATAGCTAGATGAATGACCAGCTCAGGAACCTCCAAGTGCTGTGTCCTAGCAGCAGAATCTTCAGCTGCCAGGAAAGAGGGTGCATATCTCGAAGTACCAAAGCCTGTGATGAACACCACACAGAATTAATGAAACGCTGTCCAGCCTTGCTTACTGGAGGAGAGTTGGCAGACAATGCACAGGTAAGAGACCATTCAGATGCTTAGGCTCCAGTTTTTGTGATACAGAGAACAATAGCAGATGGTGGAGAAGGAAAAGGACAAAAATAAACATTTTTGGGTGTGGGGAGTAATTATAGCTAGACTGCCAGGTCTTGTGCTTAATTCCTTTCTGAGTCACATGTTAGATCATCAGCTTGGATGGGAAAAGGCATGATATGATATAAGCAGCTCAGGCAAAAAGAATGGAGTATGCCTTTGTCTATGTATGTAACGCAGACAGAGCTCTTTTCAGTAATGATGGGAATCATCGAACAAGGATTCTACATAGATTAAATATGTGATCCTTCCTGGTCCATGACTGGAGCTCCTAAGTGCTTCTGCAATACAAACAATATCATAATACTGCTTTTTAAATGACAAGGTGGGCAGTGGGGAGAGGAGGGAACTTTGCCTTGCAATTGTCTTCAGAATTAGAGTAATGAGTTTCACAACCAACATGACTATAAAGGGCCTATTTCTCATTTTACATCAGTGTAATTCAGTTGACTTCAATAGGGTTAGTACTGATTTACGCTGGCTCAGAATCAGAACCAATGAGTGTAGCGTTAAAAGGAAATGTTTGGAAACAGACTATAATTTTCCAGTAAATGCTAAGAGTCTGGAATCTTTGCACAAATCATGGCATTCTGCAGGGGAAACTGCCCTTCCATGATTTGGCTATAGCTTTACTTGAGATATGGAACATGTTTCCAAAACATACTGAGGCCAACTACAACTATGAAAATGTGTAATGAGGGCTGTAGTATACTTGCCTCAGATACCTGGCTGTGTCTCTTATCTGTTTGCTGCAATAATACAGGATACACAGTACAGTGGTTATTCTATGCCACCCACATCTTGAGAAGAGTTGTGTCAACAATACTGTAATGAGCATTAATGTTAAAAAAGATGGAAATTTCACCCTCAGTATAAGCAGGGGAAGAGTGGCATCCTTAAGACTGTTTTCTCTTTTAAGGGCTCAGCCATTTTGAAGGCCACACAATTGTCCTCAAAACACATGCACTTTTGAGACCTTTAAAAAATTCTGTAGTAAAAAAGCAATTCTGTGTCAGCACATTCAACACAATACAATGGATCTTTGGGTAATTAGAATCATAGAATATCAGGGTTGGAAGGGACCTCAGGAGACTCCAAGGTTGCCTTGATTAACAAAGTAAGAGGAAGCACATCTATAGCAACAGAACCAAATTTCATTTTTAGAAGTTTTTGGTGCTTGCTACAATAGTCAACTTAAATATAAGACATTCCACTCCCGAAAAACTTAATGCCCAATGGATTTAATAACTCACAACACTTGCCTTGGCAAAACTCTGCTTTTTTTTTAACCTGGTTGTTCCATATTAAAGAAATGGAAAATACATTACATATTCACGGAAGTAAAAATAGCAAATATAGCTTTGAAGAATCATACTGTATATCTTTCTTAAACTTAGTGTGCAATTGGACTGAATTCTGGGTTGTGCAAAAGTATTGAATGTTCAGTTCTGAAATAAAAAGCTAGATTTCATTCACAAGAATACAAGGATTTACATGTTTTTATAGATTATCATTTATAGCAGATTAGTAATCAAAGGTCCCTGGGGATGCATTTTACAAAGTGAATATAAAGTGTAAATGTAATGTAAGCCCACTTTAATACCCCTCTTACACTGCCAGCGCAACGTAAAGTGGACTTACTGTCATTGAGAATCAGGCCTCAGGTAGTTAGAAGCTGGCAAGAGAATGCCAGCAATTCCCTGTAGGGAAATTAGGGCCAATACAGAGCCTAAACAGGTCCAATGATTTGATGTTTAGTGGGATGTTCCACAGTCAGCCATAGCAATGTGGGCGGAGGGGGGAGGAGGCTTTTCTGCCTGAATCATTTCTCAGAAAATACAACTAAAGTGAATAACTTCAGCATTTGTGGCTTTTTCATTGCGTAGGCACAAATAACCAGGAAATACTCCCAAGGCACCTTTTCCCACTGATTTGTTTTCATAATAGCATTAATATGCTGGCTCCAGTGCAGTTTCCAGGGATGTGGATGTTGAACTTAAACTCTAGAAGCTTTTCTGAATGAGACTTCAGCCAAAGCTGGTTTTTGGACAATTGTTGGACATGCCTTAATTGACTGAATAAAAGGGGTTTTTAATAGAAGATAGATGAGAAATGGGGACAGGCTCCCTGTGACTCTTCAGAAAATTACTACTAATCACCAGTGGAGAGCTGATGTTCTAAATATATACAAGTCCAGCTCCCACTACAGCAGAGACCTCCAATGGCCTTCTTGCCAGCAGTTTGAGTTGAACAACCCTATTTTATGTAAATCGCTACCACTCTATTCCTAGTCTGACACTGACTTGCTGCAGGACAACAGGCTAATAATCCTAGCGTTCTCTCCACAAGTACTGAGCATCTGTGGGTCATGTAAAGTACATGTGGTGGAAGCCAATGGGAATGGAGCTGATCAACACCTATTAAAAAAAACAGGCCCTGAATCTCTCTACCTCACTCTCCTAATTTATACACCAAGGGATACTGATCCACCTTTGTAAATAGCTTTGGATTCCCTTAGAAGCTCCATTACAGACTCTTTCCAACTATGGATGTTGTCTTTACATTTGGATTATATGAAAATAAGTCAGCCAGTTTCTTTAATACATTCAGGAAAAGATAAAAGGTGAAAATGTGGCTAAACTGCTCCAAGGTCACCATAATGAGCTACTAATGTACAAATAAGGTTAGCTGAAAAGGATTCTACTCAGACCGTTTGTGGCCTAGCCTGTCCCTGCAGGCAGTGATCCTCATTAGAATACGCAAGGAAGTCATGGGTATAAGGTAGAGGCTCCACCTTGGCCCCAATATGCTGTTGCTTCTATTAAGCATGAGGGCAAAGAAGAGGCAGCATGATCTAGGCTCTGAGGCACAACATTTTTATTAGCTTCTGTTATTTCAGCCCTACGTACTTAAGCTGTGACTAGAACCAGAAAATTTCTTTCTGTAAAAGACTTCCATGAACTAGGACAAGCTGTAAAAGTCTCTCTTGGTTGATGACCTTTGCAGTAAAAGTTTAAACTCAAAATGGATTTTTTGCAAGTTTTATTTTCTAACTTAGCATCTAACCAAGATCTTACCCAAGTTCTCCTCCTAAATACATATGCAATACACATAATCATACTACAAAGTCAAGTATGGAAACAAGTAGTGTAGGAGGGAAATAAAAATAAGGTAATAGTTCACTAGCCAGACACACGGGTTATATGTAATGCACATACCATAAATGGAACATTTAAAAATGAAAATAAATTAAGGTTACATCAAAGTTCCTGCTTCACTTTTCTAGTTTAACTCCTCAGTATAATACATACTGCTGCATTATGGGTCACAGTAAGGGACTTATCAAATTTAAGAAAAAAACATTGTTAGAGAGAAACTGTTTCAAAAAAATAAAACAAGATTCAAGATACTCCTTTGCATGGCAATGGTGTCTACAGGAAAGTCTGCTGCATCAGTTATTCAAACTAAGGGCATTTCTTTTTAAAATTACTTTGGATTTCTGCAGGATATCAGTTGCTAAACTAAACAGCCATATAACTGGTATTGTATGGTAGTAAGGATCAAGTAATCTACATTGTGATTGAACAGATGTTCTGCATTAGCCCTTTCACTGCTTTAGTCAAGGTGTGCGTGTTACTCTCATCCTGATACCTGCATCTTGGCAGCAGCGTGATTCTAATAAGCAATTATTTTACAGAACTTAAACATTTTCAGGAGACCAAAACATGATGCTATAAGGACCCAAAGTCACCATATGAATAATGCTAGCATGTTGAACACAGGCTTAAAGGGGTTATAAAAATAAAATGTCGTTCTACTTTACCTCCTATACATGATGCTTCCGGACAGCCATTTACAGGTTGTGAGCCAATTTTCTGTGTATGTCAGTCATAATACATTACAATTTCTCACAAAGAATGTAGTAGTCTTTAGAAAACATTAGTAAGCACCCTGACTCACCATTACTAGGCACTGTTAGTAGGCACTCCCAGATAACTATGACTATGGCCTGGTCTACACTACGCGTTTAAACCGATTTTAGGAGCGTTAAACCGATTTAACGCCGCACCCGTCCACACTAAGAGGCCCTTTATATCGATATAAAGGGCTCTTTAAACCGGTTTCTGTACTCCTCCCCAACGAGAGGAGTAGCGCTAATATCGGTATTACCATATCGGATTAGGGTTAGTGTGGCTGCAAATCGACGGTACTGGCCTCCAGGTGGTATCCCACAGTGCACCACTGTGACTGCTCTGGACAGCAATCTGTACTCGGATGCAGTGGCCAGGTAGACAGGAAAAGCCCCGCGAACTTTTGAATATCATTTCCTGTTTGCCCAGCGTGGAGCTCCGATCAGCACGGGTGGCGATGCAGTCCCAAATCCAAAAAGAGCTCCAGCATGGACCGTACGGATGTGATCACTGTATGGGCAGACAAATCTGTTCTATCAGAGCTCCGTTACAGAAGATGAAATTCCAAAGCATTTTTTAAAAATCTCCAGACAGAGGCCACAGCAGGGACTCAGGACACTGCTGCGTGACAAGCGTAACGGAAAGCCAAAGAATCAAATGGACGCTCATGGAGGGAGGGAGGGAGCGGGGACTGAGGACTCAAGCTATCCCACAGTTCCTGCAGTCTCCGAAAAGCATTTGCATTCTTGGCTGAGCTCCCAATGCCTGTAGGGTAAAACACATTGTCCGGGGTGGTTCAGGGCATAGCTCGTCAATTTACACCCCCCACCCCCACCCCCAGAAGGAAAAGGGGAAAAATCATCTCTTGACTTTTTTAAATGTCACCCTATGTCTACTGAATGCTGCTGGTAGACGCGATGCTGTGGCAGTGAACTGCAGCATCCTCTTCCCCTCTCCCTGGTGGCAGATGGTACAATATGACTGATATCCATCGTCATCATCAGCCTGGTGGCAGACGGTACAGTGCAGAGGGACTGGTATCCGTCCTCGTCATCAGCCCGTGAGTGCTCCTGGCTGGCCTCAGGTCGGCCGGGGGCGCCTGGGTAAAAATAGGAATGACTCCCAGTCATTCCCAGTAGATGGTACAGAACGGCTGGTAACCGTCTTCATCATAGCAACTGGGGGCTGAGCTCCATCAGCCCCCGCCCTTCATGTGTAAAGAAAAGATTCTGTACTGCCTGGACTATCATAGCAGCGGGATGCTGGGCTCCTCTCCCCCATACTGCTTAATGTCCTGTCTGGACTATCATAGCAGCTGGAGGCTGCCTTCCCCTCATTTTATCTCACTAACAAGTCACTGTTTCTTATTCCTGCATTCTTTATTACTTCATCACACAAATGGGGGGACACTGCAACGGTAGCCCAGGAAGGCTGGGGGAGGAAGGAAGCAACAGGTAGGGTTGTTGCAGGGGCACCCCCTGCGAATGGCATGCAGCTCCTCATTTCTGCGGGATCTGACACAGAGCGGCTGTGCTCTCTGGTTCTCTGATACACTGGTTCTCTAGTACACTTGCCCCATATCCTAGGCAGGACTGATTCTATTTTTAGATACCATAAAGGAGGGATTGACTCGGGGAGTCATTCCCATTTTTGTCTCTTCCGCCCCCGGCCGATCTCAGCCAGGGGGGCACCCATGACAGCAGCAGACAGTACAGTACAGAAGGACTGATAACCATCATCTCATTGCCAATTTACAATGGCAGCAGATAATACAAAACGACTGATAACCATCTCTGCTATCATGCAAAAAGCAAATGAATGCTGCTGTATCGCCTCTGTCAGCGGCATCCAGTACACATACGGTGACAGTGACAAAAGGCAAAACAGGCTCCATGGTTGCCATGCTATGGCGTCTGCCAGGGCAATCCAGGGAAAAAGGGCGCAAAATGATTGTCTGCCATTGCTTTCCCAGAGGAAGGAATGACTGACGACATTTACCCAGAACCACCCGCGACAATGATTTTTGCCCCATCAGGCACTGGGATCTCAACCCAGAATTCCAAGGGGTGGGGGAGACTGCAGGAACTATGGGATAGCTATGGAATAGCTACCCACAGTGCAACGCTCCAGAAATCGATGCTAGCCTCGGACCATGGACGCACACCACCGAATTAATGTGCTTAGTGTGGCCGCGTGCACTCGACTTTATACAATCTGTTTTACTAAACCGGTTTATGTAAAATCGGAATAATCCCGTAGTGTAGACGTACCCTAAGAGAGATCTACATTATCTTGGATAGGGCTTGTGCTACACATTTGAAGTAGCCCACCAAATTAGAAAACAAATTTCTGCCCTGGCCTTTGAAGTTTTGTAATACACAATGTAGAAAAGACTGCTTAAGAAATACATTTTAAAGGGTACTGAACAGATATTTCATCTAATTATCCATCAGTATTGCAGTAAAACCTCCCAGCTGTACTCCTTACAATATGCAAAATATAAGATGGTGAATGTACATTGCTGTAGAAATCCAATTCACTGACATTAGGCTCCTCGTTTTGTCCATTTAGATCCATTTTTACTTGTTTAACCAAACCTTTCAGAGCAGAAAATATTGAACACTTTAAAACATACTCAAAACAGTTTACATTTTATTTGTATCAAATCTTCAGTGTTAAACCTAAAAGGAGAAAAAATACCCACAAAATGATCTTTAAAAAGTTAGAACAGCATTCCTTCCCTGTACTGAATGAGTAGCGCAGAGAGGGCTGCACCTCTAATGTTCAGTCCACGAGGTTATGACGTTTGAAGATTGTGTCTATTGTCCGGTGTTATCTGGGTTTGTGGTGGTGTTTTCAGTGCCAATAGGTTGCACATTGTCTGCAAGATTGTGTGCATGCTCAAGAAACAAGTCTTTAAGTACACTAAGCTCCTTTGTCAAGAGCTTAATTTTTGCCTCCAAACGTTCATTTTCTTCTTTCAGCTGGTTGACCCTCTGCAGCGTATCTTGTGCTTTCTGCTTGCTTTTTAACCGGCTCTTTTTCACCGCCATGTTGTTGCGCTCTCTGCGTTGGCGATATTCATCACTGTTTCTATCCACAGAGGAATTCTTTTTTCCCTGTTTGCTTGGAGCCACGGCTTTGCCTCCACCACCAGGACTAACTGGCACCAGCTGAGGAACCTGTTGCAAACCACTTGTGTGTGCTTGTGTGTGAATCACACTTATACCGTTTGCTTCTGTAGTGGTGTTCTGCTGTGATGTTTTGCTCATTTGGACAGACTCTCCTTTAACACCACAATATGATTTGTTAGAGATGGTGAAAAACTGTTAATAACTTCTATAATATGTTGCCAGCAAATCTTCACATGGATTAAGGGCAAGTTGAACCTAACAGAAAAATAAATTCTGTGAAACATTTAAAATGCCATGTTCAGCTATGATCTTATACCTCATTAGCATTAGTGCTGGTACACTACTGCTGGCACATCTATTTGGTAGTAACAGTTTATTATGCTGAAAACAGAGAAACTGCCATTATTGAGCTATTTCAGAAATCTCATTGAATCATTTGGGTTGGAAGGGATTGTTAGTGGGTCATCTAGTCAACCTCCCGATATTATGCTTGGATGAATTCAGTTATTCCAAAACCATCCCTGATGTCTAGCCACCCTTGAATAGCTCCAGTTTCATAACCCCAATCTTGGCAACGTGTTTTACTGTCTAACTTTTCCTCCAATTACATAGTTCCTCTTAATTTTCAGACTGAATTTTCACTGCTGCAGCTTAAACCTATTAATAGTCTGACTCTTGACCTAACAGTAATTGTTGATCCTTGACCTCTTTAGACTATCCCTTCCTGTACATACATGTAGACAAGTTTCGAATTAATCTCCTTTTCTCTAGGCTGAATAAGTCTTACAATATTTTCCAAACCTTTTATCTGCCCTCTTTTTAACTTGTTTCACTTGGGTCTGGTTTTTTGAAGCTATGATGCCCCAATTAAGGCCTAACAATGCTAAATAGAGTGGAATAACTACTTCATTTAAGGTAAATGAAAAATATTTTCTATGTGTTTAAACTACAAAGTTGGTTCCTGTTTGTTCTGTCTGAATGTATGCGTTCCGATAGAAAGCGTTCCCATTTCAGTTCACAATACTGTGACAAAATGAAGTAGCAGCCAAAATGATTAATGAGAAAGTGTTAGCTTAACATGCTAATTGTTCTTTTTAAGGAGAGTAAGTAGCCCTGCAAAGAAATACTTACAATATATTCTTGATCACAAACTGTCATCATGAAGGGTATCATTGTATTTATAGTAGTTATGGCCAAGAAGGTCCAAAGTCCCTATTTTCTGACACTTTTATAACTTTCCAAACAAATTACCCTTTGAGCTAGAATTTCTCTGCTTCTCCTCAGAACAAAAGTGATTTTTTTATATATAAGAAATGTGTAAGATGGTCTTTTAGCAATGAATCAAGTGACTATAAATAAAGATGAAAAAACTTTCAAGCTTGTCAATAACTTAGGGCCCTGATTCTGCAAATAGTTAACAAGGTGCTTAAGTGTATACACCATTAACTTCAATCAGAGCAAAGTTAGCCTAAAAGAAAACCAACTTTATAACAACGCACTGTGTGTAATTGGAGCATCGTGCATTGACATACACAGCTGCATTTAGTTGAATGATTATGCATTCAAATAAATGCAAGTAGCATTAAGGTAACAGTCTGTACAGTGAGGCCAGAGCTTGAAGACTGTGATGTCACCAGAAACTTAGACAGTATTAAAGTACTGGTTTCCTAATCGATACTGTCTTTTTTTATTAAATGGTTCCATTAAGAAAATTCTGTCCTACTTCCTGTTCTCTGACTTCCACTTTAGAGAGAGAGAAGAACAGCACAGATGCCTGAAAAATCTGTAAGTCACCACATATACAATCTCACACATCATTTACCAGCATTATTTATCACCTCACTCACCTTGTCTTTCTAATAACCTGGGACGGACAGGGTTACAACTACACTACATTTTCAAGCATTGTTTTTAAATGTACGTATGAATTCTACTGTTTCCAAATCAAAACTCTTATTCACAAAAAGTTGCAAATTTCTCTACTGTATCCTCTAGACCCTTCATAAAACAACCCAGGACATGAAAAGTGAAAGCAAGTAAGAGATAAATATCACAATCAGTTGTACCCAGCAAAGAGGCAGGATGTATAGCCGATGCGTGAGAAATCCAGGCAAACCAGGAATGTACAAGCTGCACATATACCATGTGAAGGCTGTGACAGATAGTCACATTAAGAGAACTACCTCAACCACAGACAAACTGAGGCAACTGAGCCTGCAAACACAAGTTGTATATTTAAAAAACAGATGGGACCCACAAGTACTGACAGGTCAAAACAGGATTGATTTCGCTTCATGTTGGATTAAGGGAAAATACCTTATTTGCATAAAATGACCCTGCACTGACAAGACCTGATTGTTTAGAGCATAGCACAATAGATGGATTATCTGACTCCTGCACACAGATAACAGATCAACACAGATGGTTGTAAACGAGACACTGAGCTTATTAATGTCTGCTGCAAGAGCAAAGACAAATGTGTATCTTCAGGGTTACGGTCAGTCTATACGGAGGACAATTCCCTTATTGTTGGGTCCCTGTTTTTTTTTAGCTGGCTTCATTCAGTCACTAGCAATTCATATATGTCAATTTTCACATAAGGAAATGAAGGTGACATGCAACGTCACACCAATATAAAGGAAGGAGTCATTTGAGAATTCCTGTCTTTTACTGACTCGGATAATAATTATAATATTTAGCTCTTGTACAGTACTTCTCATCCATTGATCTCAAAGCACTTTATAAAAGGATGTCAGTATTATTATCCCCATTTTACAGGTGGGGGAACTGAGGCACAGAAAAGGGAAATGACATGCCTAAGGTATCCCAGGTCTCCTAAATTACCTTCCCAAATAATATTCTGAAGCTCTAACACTCTCAGAATTTTCTCTCTCTCAAACAGACCCCATGTGAACCTTCTAATTACAGTCAATTTATGTAACTTTTGTCATGTTGCTCGTTTGGGACATAGCCTATCCTAGCACCCAGGTACATTACTCCAAGACCCTCATTAACTATGTTTGGGCAAGTCCAGTTAGATAACATGTTAGTAACAGAACTTTCAGTAACTGCCTTTTATACTTTTCAGGATTCTGAAGAGGAGGTAGGACCCAGACAACAAGCCCATGCCCAACAAGCACCCCACCCTTGACAAGTCTCTTCATGTTGCCAAATCTCATGTGTTTTTGTTTTCCTACTGTAAGTATTTAATGTGATTTTAGCATTAGCTTGGGGGAAGGAGGAAAAGACCAATTTTCCTCCCTATTCAAATGTTTTTTTAAATGTTCTTAGACTGTGGCACCTTCCAACTTCAGATAGTAATCGTAGGTTACCACCAGCTGATGGCTTTTTAGTGGTTTAAGTGCAACTCTTGCTAGAGAGATGTCCACATCACAAAAAACTCCACCTTAGCTGGAACCAATTGTCCTTGGAGCCCTTTACTTCTCTGCGAAGACTATCAAACCAACTATTTTGTCCCAAAAGATCTGTCCAGTTCAGAGTGCAGCACTGCTGCTGCCTGTACTGCACCTATTCTGAAACAGAGGACTCTGATCTCCCAGGCTGTGTCTCTACCATTTTCTACAAGCAGAGATTTCACAGGAAATAACTCTTTAATAAGCAATTTGAACAACTGTGTAGTAGATATGTAGCAATAGCTCAATGAGCGTTGTTGTAGGTCCACGGGCATCAGCTAGTAAGCACCCAATTTCAGTAGAACCCTGAACATTATCCAGTGGAGACCACAATGCAAATGCCTGCAGTTTAAGCAAATCCCCTAGCAAAATGTAATCATTTTTCCAGCTATCAGCAGAGTATGTGAATGTGTATATTGCTTTAAGTGTAAGAGATTGTTTGATGTTTGTGAGGATGCAACTACACTCCGTGATACTAAGGAGTATATTAAGTACTGATTGTAAACAGTTTAGGCTCTATATATGAATTACCGTATATACTCGTTCATTAGCCCGTTAGTTTATAAGCCGAGCCTGCAAAATGGATAGGTAAAAATAGCAAAAACTGTATGACCCTTTCATAAGCCAACCCTATATTTCCGGGGTTGGAAAACTTTGGCTCCCAGGCCCATCAGGGTAAGCTGCTGGCGGGTTGGGACGTTTTGTTTACCAGGAGCATTCACAGGCACGGAGCCCCTCAGCTCTTAGGCCTGGTCTACACTGGTGGGGGGGTCGAACTAAGGTACACAACTTCAGCGGTCGAACTACCTTAGTTTGAACTACTTACCCGTCCTCATGGCGCTCCCCTGTCAACTCCGCCACCGCCGTTCGCAGTGGTGGAGTTCCGGAGTCGATGGGAGCGCGTTCGGAGTTCAATATATCGCGTCTAGATGAGACGCGATATATCGAACTCCAAGAAATCGATTGCTACCCGCCGATATGGCGGGTAGTGAAGACGTACCCTTAGTGGCCGCAGTTTTCCGTTTCCAGCCAATGGGAGCTGCGGGAAGTGGTGCCACTTGCAGATGCTCCAGGTAAACAAAACGACAATGTATTATATATTCAATTCAATGATTCCATAAAGTTTAAAATCATCAAATTTGGCTCATTTTTTGAGTAACAATTCTTACCACTTGTTCAGCACTTCATATATTAGTTTTGTTCCTTGCCTATTTTCTGAGAGGTGAGACAGAGTTGACTATGATCATCTAGGTAGAATGCCTTTAGTGTATAATTTTACATCAACTCTCTTGTTTATACTACCCAAATAGTAACTGAACCTGAAAGGTGCTGAGTATTTCTAATTTCCTTCTGACTTCAGTGGGACTGTTCTTGAGCTAAAACCGCAGGATTGTACTCAGTCCAGATAATGGTATATAAATTATACCAACAGAATAAAGCTCCAACCTACATCTCCTGTACACCTCAGTTAAAGGCTCAATCCTGCAAGGTGCTAAGCACTCTCAACTCACAGAACCAATACTGCTCAGAACAGGGCCCTAAATCCATTACCCACTAACTGCAGTCACAAAAAAGATCAAAAGAAAATATTCCTCTTCCATGCTTTCCTCGATAGCTCAACTTTTTGTGTGTGTGTGTCATAAGAAAACAGTGTAATAAAAATATAATGACAACATCTAATTATGAAGAAATGTAACTAAGTACTTCAAATGTCTTAAATATAATAAAATAAAAATCATACAGGAGCTATCATCTTATCAGTTTTGTGGTGTAGGACAAGGATACAGGAATTAGTCTGATTCTCAGAAGTTATGGGAAAGGCACAAAGTTTCAAACTTGCAAAGTAATTTCAACTCTGGTTTTAAAATATAGTGATTACTTTAATAGTTAACCAATTTTAAAACAAATCTTTTACTTCATCTTTGACCCACTTTTTTTTAAATTGTGTCTAATTGTTGTTCCAACCAATATGGAATAATTTTGCATTTAAAAGTTTTAAGGAATTTTGATAAGGCATTTCCTGACACCTTTCAGAATTGAACACCTAAAGCAAAGTCAGGTATATTCAATGCAAATAAGTTATTTTTTTAAATATTTATGTGGGGATATGAAGGTTTGTCTGGGAACAACAAAGGTTTTATGAAAATACTCAAAATGTGAAGAGTCCAAAAGAGGAAAAATGTATAGACCCATTTTTAAAAGGCTCCGTATTTTAATTCAAGGGGGGAGGGATAGCTCAGTGGGTTTGAGCATTGGCCTGCTAAACCCAGGGTTGTGAGTTCAATCCTTGAGGGGGCCACTTGGGGATCTGGGGCAAAAATTGGTCCTGCTAGTGAAGGCAGGGGGCTGGACTCAATGACCTTTCAAGGTTCCTTCCAGGTCTAGGAGATTAGTATATCTCCAATTATTTTTTTTTATTAGCTCCCTAAAATCTTGAAAAATCTGAACTGCAGATTTCCTGGGTTCTTTTGGCAAAGAGGAGGACATCACACGTACCATAAACAAAGGACAATGTCAAATGAAGGTGTGTACATACTTACCAACAACATCATAAGATTATTGAAATAAATTTTTAAAATTCAGTTTACTTTTCAATATTTTCCTCTGTCTCAGTCAATAGTCAATTTCATTTTCATTTACAGTCAGTTTCATTTTCAAGTTCCCAACATGCAAGTTGTAAACAATACAGGGGACTTTTTAAAAAAATTAACTTTTTAGTTTACACACTTTGAAATTTTTTTCAACTTACAAAAACATTTGAAAAGCTTCCAATGATCTAAATTTCTAGCTCCTGTAGAAATGACTCATGCCCCTGTAAAAGTGTCCCTCAAAAGAACTACCCTATTTTAACACCATATTTTCATCCCTTTTATTCATGTTACTTGTGATGTTGATGAAGAAAAACCAGAAGTCTGAAGCTCAGAATTCTCAGGATCTTAAGGAGGTAATTTTGCTGAAATACAGCAGTACATACGTTTTCAAATAGCCATATACAGTTTCCCCCTTTGGGAACCCTACAAAAAAAGTTGTAATGTTTTGACAAAACCATCGCTCTTCACCTTTAATTCCCAAGTCTCTACTACCATTTTAAACTATGAAAACCTTAAAAACATAAAATAATTTTAAAAGTACCTTTTTTCCCCCACATATAAGATACTTTTTTAAAATTGCTTTTTTGTTTTTAAGATTATCTTTGACTTCCCTTTTGACCTGCATAGTGCTGTTTATAACACTGGTTCCTGCCAGGAAGTTAGACTAGTACAGTACCCAACAGGAAAAGAGGGCTTAATTCTGAACCCTGAGGATTATATTCTTATTCAGAAACTATTTTGATCTCAAGGTGTTAAAAGAAAGCTGAAGAAATCACTTAACATAATAGCTAATATATCCTGTTATGCATAAATGTGGATAGTAAATATTTTTATTTACATGCTGTGCTCCTAGCCCACCTTGTGATGTCTTTGAGTGACTGGATCTTCCATTTCCAAAGGTGCAATAAAAGCTTGTGTACAGCAACTATAAATTTTGCAAACAAACTTTTTGGAGAAGATATTCGACTTTGTGCTCTAGGCCCCAATCAGCCTCTTACTGTTGATCCCTATGCCAGTATTTACTCTTGTCCTAGCAGGAGGGTGTGTGTCTGTAGCTTTCCCTCGCTCTCCCCCCACCCTTCTCTTACTGCTGCCCCACGGGGTTGGGAGGGAGATGGGCGCTCTGTGTATCTGTCCCTCCCCCATCAGGAAGCAGGTGTGGTGGGGGACTCGGGGAGCAGAGGCCGGGCTCCCTCCTCCGTGCCAAGCATGACTTCATCCCAGCGGGGAGGAGAGTTGCCTGGAGATTGCATCATACGCTCTCCACGCGCAACACCGAGGAAAGTCCCGGCCCCCTACACCCCTCACTCGCCCTTCTCTGCCTACCTCTCCACGACCCCCTGCAGCGCCCCGCCCCGTACCGCCCCTCCAGCGCCTGCCCCACCGACCAGAACTCCCAGCCACCCCTCCAGCGCCCGCCCCATGGAGACCCCCCACGTACCCACCCCACACCGACCAGCCCCCCCCACACGCCCACCCCTTCAGACCCCGCCCCATTGACCAGACCCCCCCACACACCCACCCCACATCTCCAGCGGACCCCGCCCCCACCCGCCAACTCTCCCCAGACCCCCGTAACCTCCCACAACTCTCCGCTAGCCCCCCCTCCCCCTTCCCCTCCAGCAGCCACCGCTTCCTCCCGCGCCGCTTCGGCCTGTGGCCGGTGTAACACCCCCCCTCCCCCCCCGGGGTACCGCGCCTGGCCGGCTCCCCCTCACCAGGGCCGGGAGGGGGGGTCTGTGCGCGCGGCGGGGCGGCCCCGCGCCTCACCTGGCCCGGGGATCGAGACCGGTATCGATCAGGGAGGGGGGCGCGGGCTGGGCCCGAGTCTCTTTCTTTAAACTGGTGAGTGAAGGCGAGCGGCGATTGCGAAACCCTTCTCCTTCGGCCCAGCGTCCTAGCCAATCAGAGGCCGGCCTGCCGCAGGGATGATGCAATAGCCGCCCCGATTGGCAGTCCCCAGAGCCAATCAGACACCCGCTTCTCTTAAAGAGCGAGGTGCTGTTTTTGTGGGGTTGGTAAACCCCCTGGAACTGGGCACTGGCCTCTCCCTCCCCACTCCCATCCCGCCCATACCCTGGGGGTGGGGGCGAGCCGATACCCCAATAGCCCCCCCGACACTGGGAGGAAAAAGGCTGTTATCTCAATAGCCCCTCACCCACACACTGCCTGACACGGGGGGGGGGGCTGTTACCCCAATACCCCTCCCCACTGCCTGAGTCTGGGTGGGGGGTAAAACCTATTATCCCAATAGCCCCTCACCCACACACTGCCTGACATGGGGGGGGCTGTTACCCCAATACCCCTCCCCACTGCCTGAGTCTGAGTGGGGGGTAAAACCTATTATCCCAATAGCCCCTCACCCAAACACTACCTGACATGGGCGGGGGCTGTTACCCCAATACCCCTCCCCACTGCCTGAGTCTGAGTGGGGGGTAAAACCTATTATGCCAATAGCCCCTCACTCACACACTGCCTGAGATGTGGGGGGAGGGAACCTGTTATCCCAGTAATCTTCTTCCCCCCGCCCCCCCCGCCTGAGGCTGGATAGGAGGTAAAACCTGTTATCCCAATAGCCCCTCACTCACACACTGCCTCAGACTGGAAGGTGTAAAACCTGTTAGCCTAATAGCCCCACTACTGCCTGAGACTGGGTGGGGGGTAAAACCTGTTACTCCAATAGCCCCCCCGCCCCAATGCCTGGGGGGAGAACTTGCTACTGCAATAGCCCTCCCCAACACACACTGATTGAGATGGGGGGAGGGAGGTTGAAGAGGGTGTCTAGAAGGTGCTCCTAGCAGAAAACTCTATCTTTACACAGATAAGCTATGTTTATATAACAAACTGGCCTAAAGAAGCCATGGACCAGGGGAAATGGGCAAGCCAGCAGCCCCCATTTCTTGAAGATCCTTCTGTGGCTGTCTCTAGCCTCTGTTTTAGGTTCTGATCTCATTTTTATCAACCAAAAGTATCAGTAGATATTGGACAATCTATTTGATATTAAATTCCAGTTTCTTTGTCGCACCCTTCCTGCAGTATCTCCACGATCTCGGAGAGCTGCATGTCATTTCCCACTCAGCAGCTGCAGTTAGATAAGATTGTAAGATGTTAATTAAAGGCCTGGGGAACATTCTAATCAACATAAAGCAAAAAATATTACCCCACCCGCAAAGGAAATGAATTGCATGTTTTGGTGTACATGCTATGTCTGCCTACATGCATTACTCCTGGGGGCATTCTGTGCCAAAAAATTAAAAATTCTGTGCACAATATTTTAAAATTCTGCAAATTTTATTTGTCAAAATAACACTATATAATCACGCCAGTTTCAATTATTTTGGTAATTTATTTCAAAATACATGTCAGCAAGTATGTCTGTAACAATAGGGACATAAAAATCCCCCCAGGAGTAGAGAAACCCCTATGACAACCCAGTTCCTGTTTCTCTGCCTCCTTCCCCCCACACCAGAGCCCAACCGCAGGCCCCCGCCCCCCCCCTTGCCCAGACACGCGTGTCTCCCCCTCCCCCGAGCCCAGGGATCCAGAGGGAGAAACAGCTTGATGCTCTATCCCAGGCCTGCACAGAGTGAGTTTCCTGCCCGTCACTCTCTCCTTCCCTCAGGGTGTAATGGGAACTGCAGCTGCCAGGAACCCTATAGCTGTCCCTCCCCGCAGCAGTCTTCCATGTGTAAGCTGGTCTCTGCAAGTCCAATGGTCCCTAGTGGCAGCTAGCAGCACTGCAGCCCATTTCTGTGGAGGAAAGGAAATTCTGCATTGCGCAGTGGTGCAGATTTGCCCCAGGAGTAATTCATATCTGCCACACTGCTTTCCTGAAAGCAAACTGGTCTGGCCTCAGTCAGGAGAAATTTTAGTGCCAACAATGAGAGGAAACCAAGCTAACATCATTGCTCTTCTGAACTGGGCAACAGGTGAGCTCCCTCTTAGCATTGTATAAGAGAAACTTGGTTACTTCTCAAATGTAGATTCAACTTCTTGGGCTGAAAGTGAAAAAATGTCATCCAGTGCCTCTCTGGAAATGTCCTTCCCACTAACAGCCTCTTGTGTCAAAGAAAGATGGCGTTCTTACCCATGTTCCTATCAAAATCCCATGACCAAACAGTAAGATTTCTGTTTAACCACTACCCCAATCTCAGAGGTGGGGGGGGGTCTATCGGGGTAAGCATTTTTACTGTCTCCTCCAATTCCAGGTAGTGTGGGGGGGGGTGGAGGGAGACTATTGGCATAATAGCTTTTACCCACCCCCACGCACACGTGCACACACACACACACACACACACTCAGTCCCAGGCTGAGTGCACAGGGCTATTGGATTGACTGATTTTCTCATACACACACACACACACAAAGCCTCAGACAGTGTGTGGGGGCTATAGGGGTAACAGCTTTTATACCCCCAGAAACAGCCCAGATATCCTGAATACTGTGCACACAAATATATATGTGCTTATTTGCATATCTAATTTGCATATGCATTATGCTATTTGTGTCCGCAGTCATAGGCAATGCATGCAGCAATTCTGAAAACTTAGGCCTATATGTTAATTTTTTTATGTTTCTTGCATCTATGAAACATTGAGTTTTGACCAAATTTAGGTGTTCAAGTGCACGTGTAAATCAAGAACTATCCTGCATGCAAAAAGCTGTGAAATACGATTTATTGTCCCTATACCTGCCTGCACAGTGTTTTGGTATACACAAAGGAAATGGGCTAGTAATAGCATTTGTATGCACAATTGCAATATTCATTGGCACAAATATAATAATTTGGTTTTGCCAGATAAATAAAAGATTTTGGGCCTCTGGTCTTATGTGTCTTTTTTTTAAGCTTTGTAGAAAGAAAACGTATCTTGAGGAAGAATTCTAAATATTAGTCTGGACAAATTACTCAGTTCATTGCTACCTGGGACTATTTCCTCACCAATCGCCAAACATTTGTTTTAACATCTTCAACTTCAATTTTGTTCTTTCCCCAGTTAAAACTGTTGGATGTTTTTCTCTAATGGTATCTTCAGCCTGCAGCTTTTCACTAGTGATTTAATTCATATTACACCAACGGTATAAACAACAATTCAAGGTAAATATGGAACATTAGCCATGCCCTAATAATACTTGAATAATGTGTGCTTCTAATATGCCTTCCTGGGACCTCAAATTGTTCCTTACATTCATTAATCCTCATAAGGGAAATTTGAGGTAAGTAAAATTTAGACTAAACTCATCATTTTAGGATCCAGTCCTGCCAACATTTAACCACATACATAACCATATTCATATGAGTAGTGTACAATGCTAACAACTCAATGGAACTACTCATGAATAAAGTTACATGCATGCTTAAGTGTTTGCAAGATAAACTCTTCATTTCAGTGAGAACCAGACTGAGCCTTCAGGAAATAGAGAAAACTGAAGAAACCTTCCAACTAATAGTGAAAGAAAATTGATGAATGCTGTCTAGATATGCCGCTTATGTGCACACCTTAACAACTTACCGCCAGGTATTGGTCCATGTGCAATAATTCTTGAATTCAAGTGTCACCAAAACTACCAAATCCCTGCTAGGATAGAATCCTTTCCAATTTGTTTGGTTCTAGGTGGGCTCCCATAGCAATGTTCCAGTTATAATATTATAATATTGTGCATATTGTAATAATATATATAGTTATATTAAAGTGCAGGTACCATTACTTAAAGAGCCATATTCTCCCTTAAGCCTTACAAACACTTGTAAGAAGGTTCACCACCTATCACCTAGAGTGTGAAAACTATTTTGTCCTTATTTTAATAATTTTGATTTTTTTGTGTGATCCCAGTTTTATGCTCATTATTTGTACTTTCTTCTGCAAATGTTTTTGTTCATAAAGAAAAACAGTATGTGCCTTAATTTTTCTTTACATTTTCAGATCTAATGAATCTGCAGTCTTGCATATTTCTGTTAAAATTTTACTTTCATGCTGGCTTTTTCATAAATAGAATGCTAATGCCAGGTCACAAAATGCATATTTTTTTCTCTAGTCTAACACACACTTTCTTGAGATAAGACAAGAATGCAGTTAGGACACGTGATTTTGATATTATTGTGAAATTTATTATATAAGTCAATATGGTCAAAACTGGGTGCCTAAAGTTAGGTACCTAATATCTGGCCTGATTTTTCAGGAGTGCTGAGCAAGCATAAATCCCACTAACGTCAACCGAGGCTATAGATGCTCAACACCTATGAATATCAGGGAACTTATATTTAAACAGCTGAATATTGATACAGGAGTCTAATTTGGAGCACTCGGCTTTGAAAAATTTGAATCAAGTTCCTCTGTATCCCCTTCTTCCATATTCTCTAAGAACAGCTTGATAAGGAAGAAAGATATATGTGCATCACATTGCTCATAGGTGCCTAAATTTCTAGGCCATTCTGAGACTGCCTTATCTAAAGAGGAGAAGACTGCCATGTTCTAGCAAGGTTTTAAACTGAATATCAAACTGTGGCTGCCTTTAAACTCTTTCCAGTTTTGCCTTAGATAATTAGGGGCCCAATTCTGCTCCTATTAAAATCATTGGCGGTTTTGCTGTTGACTTCAGCCCTAGCTAATTTACCTCAGTATTTATAGTGTGCACTATGCTTAATATAAGGCTTTTTAGTTATCTAAGGCAAATAAAAAGAGTGGTTTTTTGAAGTGGACAGGGATAAATAATAGGTTTCTCACTGCCATCTGTTATGTTCCCATTACTACAATGTGACAGGAGAGGCGAGGCTGAAGAGCTACATATGGGGAAAAAATGAAGTAGCTACGTGGCCTGAAAGAAAAATACTATGTATCACAGGTACACGTGATTTAAATGAGACTCAGTAGACCCAAAACAAGTCTGAACAAGAATAAGTGGCAGGCACCTGGGAATAAAAGGTGAATTCTCAAGTACCCAGGCTTAGTAACTGCCACACCTGTCCTATATTCCCAAAAGCAGGGCTGCAAGGATTGAGATAGTTTAGTATTTGAATCCATAGAGCCATGGCTCTTTTCCAAGGTGTGATTAGCCACTGCACGAAAATCCCCACCCATAATTACTAGGGCATTCATAGTATTTGTCATGGGGAGTATTTTAATGAAGAATTTTTTTGGTTCATATACACCTGATATAAAACAGTGTTAATGGTTTTAGGGATAAATCTTCAGTCAGTTTAAAAGCTTCTTGGTGGATCAGAACAACTTGAACAAGGTAGCTATAAAAACAGTAATGAAATATGAGAGGCCTAGATCAGTTTATTCTGGTTCAGTCCCTTGGTGTAGGAAGGCAAGGGACTGAACCAGAATAAATAAGGATTAAGAATAAATAAATACTCCTTAATTCTTGATTACTATTCTCTATAGCATCAATGGTTTTATTGTACCCCTGCAATGATCTTTAAAATAAAATAACACACAACCCCCAATATTCAGCTACTTGAAAGAGGGGGAAAAAGAAATCACAATCTAGTCACCCCCGGGGTAGCCTGCCTGATTGTTTATCCCCCACCCCAACAGGAAAATTAGTTATTTATACTTGACTGATACAAATTATACAGGAGGGAAATTTGAGAAAGAGTATTGTGAATAGTAGAAAATCTGTGATTGTGCTCAGTCCTGCTGCTGTTGCTAATGTCAACCGGAGTTTTGCTTTTGATTTCAGTGGGAGCAAGATCAGGACTTTTGTTAACCACATGGTACATTTCCTCTCCAGCAAAGAAAATGTAAGTAACTCCATATCTTTATATAAGAACAAGAAGGAGCACAAGAGTTCAGTCCTGTTCCAACCGAAGTAAATATCAAAACTCATTGATTTAATTAGGAGTCAGGTCCCCATTTTTGAGCCTTTTGAAATGGAAACAAGTTCTAAAATGACTGAGGAATGCAACTACATGTAACTCCCTTGATTTTGTGTGCTGTCTGTTGTGCCATCAGGGGCGGCTCCAGGCACCAGCGCAGCAAGTGCGTGCCTGGGGCGGCAAGTCGCGGTGGGTGGCCCGGCGGTCGCTGTGAGGACGCCCTTTGGCGGCGTTTCTGCGGGAGGTCCGCCGGTCCTGCGGCTTCGGCGGCAATTTGGCGGCGGGTATGCCGAAGGTGCGGGTTATAGCAGATCACCCACAGAAATGCCACCAAATCCAAGTGACCAGCGGATGCCGCTGAAGGCTGCCCGACTGCCATGCTTGGGGCGGCAAAAAACATAGAGCTGCCCCTGCATGCCAAGGCTTTCCTCAGTAAAATGAGGCTAGTACACTAAAACATACAGCCATTTGAATGTCTCTGTCACACAAGTAAGTGTCCCCCATGAGTACTCATCTGTTTTTCCTACACATTATAGATGGGTGCATAAGGAGGCAGATGGTCCCTAGTCTGATTTTGTGATCTGTAGCAGACACCAACTATTATCCCATCTTGTGCTTTATCTGTAGGACATTGATCCATAAGTATTCAAGATCATTTTCTTCCAAGTTATCAATGACTCAGAAAGAGGTAATGCTGTTTTTGACCTATTGCCAATCTCCCTTTCCTTTTGCTTACTCAATCCTTCGTAAATAGGTTATGACCATTGATTTTTAACATTTTAATCATACACATCATCCCACCAAGTTTCAATAATACCTAGTAGATTGAATTTATGGTCATAAATGAGAAATTTCAGTTCCTCTTGTTTGTTACCCAGACTCCTAGTGTTGGAGTATAGGAAATTCAAGAGTTTCTTCTCTTCATGTCCTTTGGTTCCTTGATTAATTTTGTTCTCAGCATCTCAGTTTTGTGCTGAGTGCTCCTATCTTCCCTCTTTTTTTTTTACCCTCCTATTTTGTATTAGTTTAGCTCCCTCCTGATTACTCTAGCCAAACTGTTCCTGAGGAGATCAGTCCCACCCCTTCTACCGAGGTGGAGGCCATCCAACCTATACAGTTCTCTCTCCCCAGGGAAAGTGGCCCAATTAGAGTGACCAGACAGCAAGTGTAAAAAATCGGGATAGGGGCTGGGGGGTAATAGGAGCCTATATAAGAAAAAGACCCAAAAATCGGGATTGTCCCTATAAAATCGGGACATCTGGTCACCCTAGCCCCAATGTTTCACTAAACCAAATCCCTCCATCTTAGACTGCTTACCTAGCCAGTGGGTTCATTTCTAGAATCTTGTGCTTTTTGTCTTCCTTTGCATGTGGGACAGGAAAGAGCTCAGAGACTTGGACAGTCTTCTTCTTCAGCACACTTCTGAGTTCCCTGAAGTTAACTACTGTCTGCGATGTAGTGTCATTAGTGCCAATATGAACAATCACCAAAGGTCCTTGTGCATCAGCTTTAAAAGCCTATCCAATCTTAGAGTGACATCTTGTGTCTTGGTTCCAGGAAGACAGCATACTTTTCTATTGTCTCCCTGTCCCTTGAAGAATGTTCTTTTGATTTCTCTGAGTAGTGACTCTTCCTTAGATGATTGCCAAACTCTTTGAGGGAAAGCTTGATTTTCTTACAGGTTGGGCCAAGCTGCCATCCACGTGTGTCCTGATTTATGTTGCTTAATCATATTAAAGGACAGTTGATCAGAGTCATCAGTACATACACACTATGGCCATCCATTAGCAATGGCTTTATTTCTAGGCGTGATATTCTCAATAGTATGGAAATACCCAGAAAGCTCTCAGATAATCCATGCTATAACAGTATTGGTATCTGAGCTCTGGGAAAAGCTATAGCATTTGTGTTTGTGCTTTTAGATGCACTGAATTCCACAGACTAGAAGTTTCAAATAGATACCAGGTCCTCAACATAGAAACTTCAGAAGATACCCCTCAAGATCCACGCAAATAACTGATATTTTTGGTTTCTGGAAGTTAAGAAATTATCATTTTTATTGACCCAAAATTAACCTTTTTTTAATTTTTGGTGAACCAAAAAGTTAAAATATTTAATTCCCATCCCTGTTTTATTTCAATTTTGAGCATTTTTAATATTTTTTAAAAATAATAAAATTCAACTAAATTTTAAAAAGTCATTTTGAATAAAAAACAAATCATTTCAAAACTAAAAGTTTAGACTTTTTTCAGCATTTTTTTCTTCTGAGACAAACAATTTGGCAGAATGGACACAAATTCACAAAACTTTTTCATATTGCCAAATCTGCATTCCGCCCCGCCGCCCCACCAAAAAAAAAATGTTTTGGATGAAAGATTTCACCAAGCTCTAATCTTGGACTGTATCTGGCCTGGGTAAATTAATTTCAAGATCAGAAAGAGTTCAAGTAGTTCTACTGTAAAGTGAAATGCTTAGGATGCTGTAATGATATGGTTCTGGCGGGACCCAGTGCCAATTTGGGCTAAATTGCTTAACACAGGGCAGTTACAGCCCAAGGCTGGGGTTTTTCCACCTCTTAGGCAAACCAAACCAGCCAGGCAAAGAAGACTTTGGTCTCACCCCACTGGCTAACCACAAGTCACACAAGCAATTCCCTTAGACACTCCAGTTTCCCAGTGTCCCCACCAGTGCCACTCGTTATGGGGACAAATGGTTATGAAAACCAGTACCCCAATAAAGAAAAAAGGGTTCTCTCGAACCCAAAGAATCAAGCCCCAGACCCAGGTCAATATACAAATCAGATCTTACCCACAAATCACGCTGTTGCCAATCCTTTAGAATCTAAAATCTAAAGGTTTATTCATAAAAGGAAAAAGATATAGATGAGAGCTAGAATTGGTTAAATGGAATTAATTGCATACAGTAATGGCAAAGTTCTTAGTTCAGGCTGGTAGCAGTGATGGAATAAACTGCAGGTTCAAATCAAGTGTCTGGAGTACATCCCCCACTGGGATGGGTCATTCAGTCCTTTGTTCAGAGCTTCAGTTTGTAGCAAAGTCCCTCCAGAGGTAAGAAGCAGGACTGAAGACAAGATGGAGATGAGGCATCAGCCTTTTATAGTCTTGTCCAGGTGTAAGAACACTTCTTTGTTCCTACTGTGGAAAATTACAGCAAAATGGAGTCTGCAGTCCCATGGGCAAGTTCCTGCATACTTTGCTGAGTTACAAGGCTTCTCAATGGGTCAACTGAATAGCTGATGGTCCTTAATGGGCCATCAAGCAGGCTAGGCAGACTAACACCAGAAGCACAGCACAAGTTTGAAATACAGACAGTACAGAGCCAATATTCATAACTTCAACTACAAAATGACACATGCATACAGACAGCATAATCATAACCAGCAACCCATAACCTGGTCTTAGACACTTCCTTTGACCCCCTTTATGCAAGATTCGGTGCCACTACAGGACTTTGGTTGCAACCATGTTCTATATGGTCCCAGATTATATCAATAATGTCACAGATGCACATTTGCATGTCACTACCCAGAATCCTCTTCCAGCTCAAAGTTGTTTCATTGCAGTGCAGCTGCTTGAGCTTTAGGAGATAATATAAGGTTTGCACCCTGCTTGTGCTACACAGTTATTTTCTGTGTTCTTTGCAAGCCAGATTTGGGGTAGACAGCAACAACTTTTGCTCTCCAGGTCATTCCTAAGTGTGTGTCAAAATCTGTAATAAATTGTTTTCCTTTAGGATAATATTATAATTATGTAGTTACATTGTAAACCATTGTAATACTTGTCCTAACACCCTGGGCACCCAAAGAACTTTGCGGCTTGATTCTTTTCCAGGATGCATGGACACATGTTGCTTATCTACTAGAATCATCTGCTGAGCTTGCATGGGCTTGCATGTGTGGCATCCATTGTTATGAAATGCACAATGATGTGCACCTGCATAACTAAGATAGGAATCTTGGCCTCAGACTACATTATTATAGTAATTCCAAGCTTGGTTAACCAAACATCTGTGTATTTATTTTTATCCGTTCATAAATGATTAAATTCATTCCTATGCAGTGGGTCCAGAAAAGGTCTATGCACCATTTAGGTCCTAGTTAAGCCCTATCTTAACTACTTATGAGGGATTTAAATGGTTCAGATACAGCACACAGAACTTAAAACATGTTACATTGATTCTTTTTATAACAGTGCAGCTCAAACACTCATATTATTATATCTTTGTCTGATTAGGAATTTTGCCTGCATAAAATATTAGAGGGGTAGCCTGTATCCACAAAAACAACAAGGAGTTTGATGGCACCTTAAAGACTAACAGATTTATTTGGAGGTTTTTTTTGCAGGATGGGAACCGTATTCTGTGAATGTAGGCTTTTTGACTTAAAAAACAGACTGATTTTTACAAATGTTTATTTGTTTAAAATTAAGAACATATTTCAGCTCATGGGCTATCCATAAACTATTTGCTTCAGCTATGTATTTGGTTGTTCACTATTCAACATGTTAATTGATCACCTAAGTCACGTTATTGTTTCTACTCCTTGGTCAGACGATTGACTGTTTTATCAGAGAGATTTCAATATTGCTTTGTGAGCCCTTCCAACATGAGACTTTATGTAAACACATTAGTACAACAATTCATTAGATTTTTACTTTCTGAAACATTCTTGCAAGCAAAAACCACACATGAATGTTCCTGGAAAACAAACAAAATGGTTGTGAATTGCCTCTAGATAAAAATGGAGAACTTGTTTAATGTGTGATGGAAAATACTTTTTTGGAGCATTCACTCAATGCTACTAATAAAAAGAAATGGAAATTGTGTGTTGGTCCAAGTTACTCCATTTGATGTTAATTTATATTTTACAACAACATTCTGGAATTTCTTCTTTGCATCTCTGCCTTAGTTTCTGCACTTCTATGGAACCATGATTCATTCAGGAGAAATTAATGGTCATCTGACTCAGCCTGGTTTGTGATTAACTGTTACTGCACCCAAAATAAGATAAAGATTTGGTGTAGTTAGAGCATAATATTCCAGTTCAAATAAAAAAATGTAAATGTAAAGCTCTTATGGACTTACTGCTTGGTTTGTAACTTCTCTGTATTTTTATTAACAAAGGTCAATGCGGAGCATTACTGTGCATATTTAATATGCCTTGGAAGACTTGGAGGAAGGGGAGGAGGTCTGCTGCTTGGGAGTGTCAGGTTGGTTTATTATGTTTTCTGGCCTTTTGAATTTAAATTGAAAATGAAGGGGACTTTCCTACACAACTAGAAAATGTTTCTGTGGGAGAGGATGCTATCTCCTTGGCTTGCTGTCTAGTTCCCTGGTCAGTCTTGAGTACAGCCATGATGTTGCTACATTAACATGAATGAAAATTTCAGCGTAATGCTTAATGTAAGAACTGTGTTTCAGCAGTCTCATCAATGTAAGTGTAAGGAATTGTTTGTAGGAGAGAGTCAAGGAAATTCCTTCCTCAAAAGTACCAGTGTCTGTTGCTTAGCTCCAAATTTCCAATGGCTTTCAAGCCAGAGAATGTACTTCTTCTTTTCTATTTATGTATTTTTCTGTTGTTTCCCTTACACTTGCTAAATATATTACAACACACTATTACTTTGACCATCAACATTTGGGATGTTTGTGTGATTTCATGCATAGACACACCTGACCTAGGAATTTCAGAAAACACCCTATTGGCTCCTACTTTCTCTGAATTCCTTCAAACTTTTCATTACACTTAGGGGGTCAAATCCTGTTTAGTTTATTCCTGTTGGTAATCCCTTTGAAGTCAATAAGATAATTTGCCTAAGGTAAAGTAAGCAGAATTTGGTGCAGCATTGAGGTTAAGCTTTTAGATGTAAAATGTCATCTGACTTTAACAATTTATTCTATAGTTGTTAGTATCTAGAGTGATTAAAACCTGATTTTTTTTTTAACTTGCGACAAGTCAGGGCCTGATCTTGCTGCCACTAAAGTCAATGGCATATTCTTTATGGCTTTAATAGAAGCAGGATTAGACCATAACTGTGTTGTCTTTATCTTACTGTGACTAAAAGTCAAATCCCAGAAGCATTCTTACATGCAGTGTTTGCAGGATCAGGACTTAAAAATATCAGCTATGGGAGAGTGCTAACATGCTACAGTAATTCAGGAAAGCATGTAAAATAAATAGAAAACACAATGTACAAAAATGTACAAAAATGCAATGTGATCAGATTCTTGACCTGACTATATCATGGGCCTGATCCTACAGTCCTCACTCAGCCAAACTCCCACTGAAGTTAGCAGCCAGACACACTGCACCAGAGGAATGGGAAAGGCATCCTGATTGGAGAGTTTACAGTCACTTTCTGGTAAACTGTAATCTGCCATTTGGTTTCCTGTAACAACCTCCTCCCTGGAAAGGGGATTTTAGTGGGTACAGAGAGGAGAGTTTTGGCTACACGTTAGGGAATATATTTTGTGAAAGGACATGTGCATAATTAAATAATTGCAGGCAGAGCTGTCCCATCCATAGAATGGACCAGGGCAACCCCCCTGGGGCCCCGCACTTTGGGGGCCCCCAGGCTTCGGGATGCAGGGTCCAGGGTGGCCTGTGAGGGGTAGCAGGTTAGCTCCTGGCTTTGCTCGTGGGAGGGGGCGGAAGCCAGAAAGAGGCAGGGCAGGGGCAGGAAGAGGCAGGGCCTGGGCCAGAGCCAGGGGGTTGTCCTGGGCCCCGCTCCCCCATAGGGACAGCCCTGATTGCATGAGCTTGTTTTTTTAAGCCTTGTCTGTCCATCCTTCCATTTCCCTATCTATTGCTATAGCTCTGACTTATTGTGTCATGTCCACTATTGGATTGTAAATACTTTGGGACAAAGACTGTGCCTTCCTATATTTCTGTACAGTGCCTAGCACATTTGAGCATATAACTAATAACAATAATAATTTGGTTTTGAAAATGCTGAAAGTTCAGGTCCATGGTGGATATTGAGATTATCCAAGGCCCTGTTGTATTGTCTTTTTTTATTTTAAGTCCCCAATGACATCAATAAGAAGTTGTACCTAAACCAGTAATAGGTTCCTGGTTACTTAACGGGGCCTTCCCAAAATGTACAACATTAACTCATTTTTTGGTAAATATGCTTTTTAAAAAGTACAGAATTGTTTTGGGTTCAATTTATTCAATCCCAGTGTCCTGCTGGTAATCTAACATCAATTTTATGGTTAGCCCAGTCATCTAAATATTGTATAAGGACAGCAAATTCAAATATCTCTGCTGTAGGCTTACTGCAAGAATATTTTTGTATGCCTAAATATACTAAAGCAAATAAAATGAAAAGATGCAGGGTTTTTTTTTTTCCAATTTTTAGTGCAATTTAATTTTATGTTAGAATGTTCACACATTCTGTATTATGAGCTATTTGTAATAAATGTAGAGCTATTTCCCCTGTTTACATTGCAAATTAGAATTTATGAGGGGAGCTGGTAATCATAAGATTCTCATGGTATCAGGGTGAATTATATGTATACTTCAGGGGACACTATTCCTTCAAGTAACTGGAATTTCTAAAACTGTGTGGGAACTGTTTGTGTGGTGGGGGTGCTGAGAGCCATTGATCCAAACTATAAACCCTGCGTATGATGGAAACCACTTCAAGACAGGGTGTGCGGCCACACCACCAACACCTCTAGTTCCAGCACCTATGAACTGGGGATAGTGTGAAGCAGATAGATTTAGAGTCCAGATTGATTTTATCCATGACAGTGTCAGTCAAACACGTAACATTGTCAGAGAGTAACATTCTAGGCTATTTGCTTGCTGGATTTATTTGTAGGCCAAATAAATTTCTGATGGACTAAATTTCAGGTGGCACCACAAAATGCAGCCAATCAGATATCAGGGGTTCTAGCCTTTGGACTGTGGGGGACAGAATGCTTTTGAGAGCAGAGTAAGACTCAGTGAGGAGTGTACGTTCTCCTGTCGCTGTTCCGTTGTATTATAATTGCTAGCATGTTCTGATGCTATTTAAGGTCCTAATTTAGCACCAACTCAAGTCAATGAGAGAAAAAAAAAAAAAAAAAAAAAAAAAAAAAAAAAAAAAAAAAAAAAAATATATCCTGTTAATCCATAAAGTGCCATTAAACAAAAAAGAAAGCAATGTCGTTTTCTATGATCGTTTATTTTAAAGGAAATGTCTTTTAAGATAAGTCAATTTAACTTTTCCTTTGGCTTATTTGCATAGTTCAGCAAATCTTTGGGGGGAAATAAACAGATGCTACAGCTGTGGGGAAAGAGGGAGAGAAGAGGTTTTAAGAAGTTGCACCAGTGCAATTGTTAGATGGTGCCGTGGTTCGCATGCTAGCTTAGGACTTGGGACACCTGGGCTCAGTTCTCTGCTCTGTCACAGACGTCCTATGTGACCTTGGGCAAGTCACTCCCTCTTTCTGTGCTTCAGCTCCCCACCTGTAAAATGGGGGATAATAGCACTTTTGTACCTCAGAAGGCTGTTGTGAAGATAAATCCATTAAAGCTTGTAAGCAGGGCCGGCTCCAGACCCCAGCGCGCCAAGCACGCGCTTAGGGCGGCGTGCCACGGGAGGGTGGCAGGCGGCTCCGGTAGACCTCCCGCAGACATGCCTGCGGACGGTCCGCTGGTCCCGTGGCTCCGGTGGAGCATTCGCAGGCGTGCCTGCGGGAGGTCCCCCGGAGCCGCGGGACCAGCAGACCC